>CAEGAA010023663.1:0-14747 GCA_903067105.1 Poeciliopsis infans | reverse complement strand
ACACACACACACACACACACACACACACACACACACACACACACACACACACACGCACACACACACACACACACACACACGGAGATTACTCTAATTACTACACACGGTGCATGCTTTTCTTTTTGGAGGGATTATGTCGGTGTGAGGCAGGGCAGCGATGCATGGCCCTCTGGATCAGGTCAGCCCAAATTAAAGCCTCGTCGGAGCGATTCGCGCGTACTTCTGCGCTTTGAGTCCCAGGTTCTGGGATGAATTAGCGAGGCAGCAGACAGATGTGCACAGCTGTTAGAAATGTCATCAACACAACATGAGGCGTCAGTGTCTGCATCCGAAGTAAAAACGTCAACGCCTCCTTTCCCTAACTGGATCGACGGGTTTTCACCCAGAGTTGCTCTCGTGTCGTTGACCTTTTCACCTTTGCGTTGTCAGAGAAAGCTTCAGGAAGTCACCTGGACCTGATGGATCTGATCGGCATCCCTCTGCCTCCCGCCGTCTCCTTCACTAACGGTTTCCAGGGGTCTCCAGCGTACAGCTTCGGAAGCAATGCCAACGTCGGCCGACTCACGAGGACTTTTGTTCCCAGGCCTTTCTACAGGGACTTTGCCATTATTGTCACGGTACTGACTCGAAACTTTGTTCTGTTATCGGATGGAGTCGTCAGGCTGCTGATTTTAAACAATGTTCCTTCTTTATCAAGCTTAAAAACTTCATGTGTGTAAAACGTATGTGTCATTCAGCGTCTCTGATGTCCCCGTTCTTTCCGTCCCCTTCAGGTGCGTCCGACTGCCCAGAGAGGAGGCGTCCTGTTTGCCATCACCGACGCCCATCAGAAGGTGGTGGAGCTGGGTTTGGCCCTTACGCCGGTCCACGGGGGCCTCCAGCGAATCGTTCTGTACTACACCGACACGGAGGAGGCGACCGACAGCCGCAAAGCCGCCGCCTTCAGCGTCCCGGACATGACCGACCAGTGGACACGGTTCACGGTGGGCCGCTAAAGAAATTAATCGTCTTCATTTTTTCTTTTTCAAATCTGTTGCTTGTTTTCAGTTTCTCACGTTGTATTTATTTTTTTTATTTCATTTATTTATTTTTGTTTTTACCATTTTCTGTCTTGCATACATTCACTCTTCTTTCAAGGTAATAAAATCTAGCACTAACTTATCTGAGGGGAGTTGCTCTCTCACCCCACCGTCTTCAAATCACACGAAAATGGTGTCAAACATTTGTGCCACTTATGTGCTGGTTTGAGGAAAAAATGCTTTTGTTTGTGCTGCTTTGGCTTTGACGATGCTTATGAAAGTTTAAAGGTCAAAAGGTCGTCCAGTGATCTTTTGGCTCTGACAGACTGACAGACACTGACACGGTGCAGACGTCCCGTGGCCATTCGGATGCGACTTTTTATGACATCAGAATGACCTTTCACATTCCATCCAAATCTTCAAAGCCAAAGCAGCACAAACAAAACGTTTCGCTGCACAAACCTGCACAAAGGTGGTCGAGTTGATTGACACCAAGTTTGTCTGACAGAAGGGATTCAAAAATAATAAAATAATTTTATGAAAGTAAAAAAAAAATTTTTAAATCTGACAAATTGACAACATTTCGCATTAAAATCCAGAAAGTGTATTCTGGTTCTTTTACTAGATCACCCAACAAATTCCAGGAGTTTATACCCTCTTCATTCAACAAGTTCGGCTTTAGACCCTGAACTCGTCAGAACACAGTCCCCCCACTTGGAGGGACAAAAATACTGGGATATCTCACAACACCAACAACCAGTTGTTGGTGTTGTGAGATATCCCACGTCAAAATGTGTCATTTTGCACCCAAACAAGCACAACCACAATGGTGGAACTCAGCAAAGAAGACACAAGCAACAAGCAGTGACATCACAAGCGACAGAGTGTCACACTGTGACATCACAGAGCGACACTGTGACATCACAGAGCGACATTGTGACATCACAGAGCGACACTGTGACATCACAGAGCGACACTGTGACATCACAGAGCGACACTGTGACATCACAGAAACACACCTGTATTAAAGAGTCCAAGATGGCCGTACAAAGCAGCATTTTTAAGCAATGGAAAATCCTTTTTTGCACTAACTAGTCAATGTTTTTCCTTCATGTAACGATCAGTGACCAGTACTGCAGTTGTTCTATGAAAGATTTTTGAATAAACTTGAGTGAAACAAGTAACAGAGATAGACTTTTTTTTTCATTTTCTTCTGGTTTTACTACACTGACAGGGAGCAGGCGGCCCACTGCCACTTCTCTTAAGATAATAAAACCTTGGGTTAGGATTACTGGATGATTGTTCTCAATATTTAGCTCAATATTAGCTTTAAATGGAGATGAACCTTTGTTATTTTTGGATGTGGCACACAACAAAGATAAAGAAGTAGCCAGAAATGTTTAGCCGTTGAATTGTATGACACATCGAAAACACTGATTGTATGAGTGGATTAGAAAAAAAATACCTTTGTCTGTGCTGCAGTTGGTGGTGGAGAATAATGAGGTGCGTCTTTATATGGATTGCGGCGAGGCCGAGAGGACGACTTTCCACCGCAGGCCAGAGAAACTCACCTTTTCACAAAACTCTGGCATTTTTGTCGCAAATGCAGGAAGCACAGGCCTCGATAAGTTTGAGGTGAGTAAACGCATCATTCGTGCATCTGGTGTGTTTTTCTCCTCTTTTATGTATCTGGTGAATGGTTACAAAAAGCGCTTTTTCCAAATAAAGACAAACAAAAAGGGAAGAACGCGTCACTATTTGTGTGCAAATGGGCCTCTCATTACCATGCTGCAGAGCGGAGATGCATGACTTCATCTCTCTCCTCTGGAAATGTTCCAGCGTTCAGTCCAATTACTCCATATCTGCTCTGGCTTCAATTCGTCCGCCATCGCGGATGCGGAGACAGAAAGCAGTCACTTTAGAATCAGAATGCTTTTCGTTATCGCAGATATCAAATGAAAGTTGTCTCAAAAGGCGCATCCGAATTGATTAGCTGCATAGAAGTTTCAGCTTGTTTCCTGCTTTCAGAGGAATGGCCGTTGAGTTTTATCAGTTTAATGGTTTTCTAGTAACAGTTATCTAAATATCCAGCCATCCCAGGTCTTACACAGACATGGATGTATGTAAGATCTATCCTATATATTTCCAGCTGTCGCCGAAGTAGCAGCAGCTGCCGCTGGAGCTGGTGCTCTCCGTGATGTAAACACGGTCAAAAACATGGCAGGTCTCACACACCTTATTAACCCACGACATCACCAGTTTCTTGAAAAAGATATTCACCAACAGTCAATGTAACTACTGAGTTTTTTTTCCAAAAACGGGGTTCGGCATTCCACAGATTCCCGTGCGTCCAGTGGGACTGCCCCGGTTCTGTCCTGCATGTGTCAGAAGATCAGAGGGCAAGATGAGAGGAAATAACAGGAGGACAGCAAGGAAGCACGGGGGAGTAAACCAATAACAGACCAGGAAGTCCGAAATGTCAGCATGTCCTAGTTGTGGTCCAGTCAAAGGCTTGGATTGTGCCAGTTAGGGAAACCCCTAAGTAGTTTTCCACAAAAGGAAAAAACATATTTGACTTCGCAACAAGTTTGTTTAGATTGTCATACGGCCAACAATGTGTGTGAATCCATCATTCAGAATAGGCGGGTTTTCCAAGCTGCAGCGATGATATTACACCAACTTGGCTACTGGTCGAACGTGATCCGTTCCCGTTGCCGTGGTGAGCCAGTGCAGTCATCATCACTTCATTTAGCGTTTGTTCAAAGTGGCCTGACTTCCTCAATGGGTTATCTGAAGCATGAGAGGCAGAATGTGAGCCCGCTCAGCAGCAGTTTGTCAATTCGGCTCTATCTAGGTCACAGAGCGGGTTCGCTCCGGTGTGGCATGGCGTCCTTTCTCAATCAGTGCGTTTATGGACTGGGGGCACCGTAAATGCGATGGAAATCATTCCTATCTCATGAGGCAGCTGGTGTGACAACAGTAGTTTTGTCTCTATTTTCTATGTGTGTCCATCTTCAGGGGTCGGTTCAGCAGCTGATCATAAGGGATGATCCCAGAGCAGCAGAGGAGCAGTGTGAGGAGGACGATCTGTATGTGAGTCACTCAAACACAGCAGATAAACGGGTTAGAACCAGCGGACATGTTAGGCTGGAGCGCCCTCTTGTGGAACAACTATTTACCAAGAGGTTGTTGATATGTATTTATTTATGTTATAGATTTTTGAAAAAAATAAATAAATAAAAAAAACATATCAGTGTGTCAGTAAGTGGAGAAAAAAAAGCTAAATGCAGGGAAATATTATGAGCGAGGATGATTTCTTTATGTTTTGCAAAGAAATCAGTTCTTTTAAGCTTTTATTTTGACAATAGAGACTGTTTTGACACTAAATTCTGATACTTTATTGTCTATTCTCAGTCAGAGTATTATTGCGTGATTATGCACCTTGCTGAAACCGACCAATCACAACTATACGACTATTTGATAACGTCTGTTATTTGCCAACACAACTGTTGCAAATGAGTGAAAATGATCTTTACTCAAAGGCTGAAAATTGCATCAGTGATTCCAATTATCTGAAGATATGTTGTTCGTATAACAATTGTTTAGCTTTTCGCAATTTTTTAATGCAAAATCTAAAGAAAAAATAATATTATTATAGAGCGGCAGCTTAAGTTTCAGCAGAGCCATTAAAATGTGTCTTGTTATTTAGCAGCACCCTTAATAGAGACACGAGCTTTTACTGTGAAACTAAGGGATTTATTTCCACTAACCTAACCCTAACCCTTCATTCTAAAACATCTATGATAATCGTACCTTTTTCAACAAACGTTAAATTTCTAACGAACACAGGCCTCGGGGTACGCGAGCGGAGACGATCCTATGGATGACAGAGAGACAGAGGTGGACTCCAGAAAAAGGGAAGATGGCGTCAGGCGGCCAGTAGGTGGCTCTCTTCTCTCCACGCACTGTTGGCTCTTTACTCCTGAAGTCAGTTTGACCCCAAAACAAACCCAGAATCAAGAGTAAAGGGAGAATCTTCAAAGGAAACTGTCTTTCTAAGGCAGAATAGTTGCTCCTAACATATTAAGGAGGTTTTAAACATTTGGAGTTGTCAATCTACATTTTAGATCTCCCATCAGATTCCTGATTTTTGAAGGGTTTTTGTTGTTGTTTGTAAACAGATGCAGGAAAGAATTTATGAACCTGATAATATCTGACACTGTCTTGACTGAAATCATGTGTGATGTAGTTGGATCGTCACTTCTCTCGTTACTATCATATTACATGTCAACTATGCATTATTATGTATTTATTTTTTGCTTCTTCCAGGGAGAACCTATTTGATCTCACCGACAACAATCCGCTTTTAACAATCTTCTCTGTTCAAGGTCGTCTCTCTGAAGCACAAGAGCAGCTTCCCTGTTGAAGCTCCGCCCACTGTTTCGCCAGAGGTGGAGCTTGATGGGTATTCTGGTCACATGACTCCAACAGTAGCCAATGAGGATCTGCTGATAACAGGCGAGGAAGCGACTTCTTAATGTTGCGGGTGGAAATGATTTATTGATTTATTTCCTAACGCAGGAGCTCACGTTCTTAACAGGGTGCCTCGTTAAAAAACTTATGGCAAAGATTTTGACAAACGTTAGAGAATAGCCCAATTCACAATTAACACATAATTGTGAATTGGGAAGAAAATACTTGGTTTTAGCTCACTTTACTTTAGTTGCAAATGGGAGTCATCGACCTCGATTGAAACCAATACTTCGAGTATTTAAAAGATCCTAAATGGAAGAAGGAAAGACGTAATCAAAATCCTAATTGCCATTTGGCACCATGGCAAACATTCAAAAGGAGATGAGGAAATAGTTGTGGTTTTTGGCCTCCTTGCAAAACCTTGTGGCAGGAGACGAACACTGCACCGTACCCTGAACACACCGTCCCCACAGTGAAACATGGAGGTGGAGACACTTTTAGCAGTTCGCTGGTTGTATTTTATGGGGAGATATATATATATATATATATATATATATATATATACTTTAAAAAAAAAACAGCGCTCAGACCGTCTGGAACTTTCACAATTTGATCAAATGTGAAAACTTTTGCTGGGCATTGTTTATTTTACCCCAAAATACAGGGACTGTAAGGAAAGACTTACATGCTGTTCACTTTAGTCCTTGTTTTATAACGTCTGAAAAATCAGCAGCCGGGCTTTCATTTATAATTCATTTCTTCATTTGTTTTGCTGATTTCTTTATTATGTGTGAATTATTATGTCAACACAAAATGTTATATGTTCAGAGTCTCATCGGACAGAAGAGGCAGGAGAGCGACCTGGAAATGTGAGTACACACATCGTCAACATTTTACTACTGGAAAATACCCACTGGATTACTTTTTAAAAAATTTTTATTTATTTATTCATTCCGTCAGTGACCTATTTGTCTCAATCATATAAAAACGCACACAGACCGAATTAAAGTTTAGCAAATATTAACTTGGGCTTTAAAGACTTGAAATGTGCAGGTTGCCATTAGGCCCGGCCTGAAAGGGGAACCAGGAACTCGTGGACCGCCGGGGCCACCGGGGCCTCCTGGCTCTCCGGGACCTCGCTACGTGCACAAAGAGGGCCGAGGGAAACCTGGGCCGCAAGGACCTCCTGGAGCCCCGGGAACACCAGGGGGCGACGGACAGAAGGTTTTGTTTGTTTCACTACCTTGCATTTCAGTTGTGTAAGAAGATCCGCTGTTTTAAGTAAATGGCTGCGGCTTCCCATACATCTCACACCATTTGATCAGCAGGTTTATCACATTGCCACAGAGCCTTTTATTAAAGCATCACAGTGCTGAAATATTCCATATTTTATGTGTGCATAATGTGACTTAAGGTTGTGCTTTGTTATGCAGATGCTTTGTTTGCACTGATGAAGAGTCATTGACTTTGTGCAACCGAACAGAGCAGAATTCATATTGAAGTTTCATCCCTAAATTCTCAGTTGATCCATAATTTAGAATATTTTTGGAATATTAATCCACCAGCAAACTAAGAATCCCAAACCCTTTGCCTCAATACTTACGTAAAATACTGCAGTCTTGTGTCTCAAGTGGGTAAACTGGTTTCAGAAGAGTTGGCCCGTCTCAAACAATTATAAGAGTTTTGTTGTCTGTTGTTTGGCCATTTTTCCCCCCTAACCTTTTGAATCTTTCACTTTCACTTTTTGCAGGGAGCCAAAGGTGAAAAAGGTGAAGCGGTGAGCATCTTAACACTGGGAATTCGTCTTTCTTTGTGTGTGCATTGCTGCTGTTCATGACGCGTGAGTGACGGAGATGCGGTTCTCCCATCAGGGTCAAAAAGGACAGCAGGGATTTCCGGGTTTGAGTGGAGAGGCTGGAGCTAAAGGAGACAAGGTGCGTCTACAAATGATCCCAGGCTCGGTGCAACATTTGCATGTGTTTTCAATGTGAGACACAGAGTCCTGTTTGCATATGTTCAAGACTGGCCCAATGTGATCGTTTAGTACCTTCCAGAGATCACATCGTTGGTGGTTTTAGGGTCCATTTGCCCCACACCAGTTTGTACCACCATTTTCCAGAGGTCGGAAGAGAGTACCTAAACATTGTACTCAAATAAGAGTAGAATCACGTCAACACACTCAAGCAAAAGTAAAAAGTAGCCATCCAAGAAATTACTCAGGTAAGAGTAAAAAAAAAAAAAAAAAAAGCATTTGGTAAAAGGTTTACTCAAGTATTGAGTAACTGGTCAAATTATTAATCCTTTAATGTTTAAAAATTACATCAGATGGCCAAAAATATTAAGTCAAGTGGAAATTTTGTCATTTTGAAGACAAAAATGTCAATAATTTATATAAGCGACGAAAAATAGCAAAATTAGGCAAAAGAAAATTTGTCAAAATCAATTTCTTCCAATAAAAGAAAAAAACAGCTTACTAGAGATGTGCGTCTTTGGTGATTTTTTGGTGAAGGCATATTTGATCTTCATTCAGTGGGTAGTAAGTTACTTACTCAAGTAAGAGCAGCAATACTTTATAATAAAATGACTCGATGATGAATAAAAAGTAAAGCATAGTGAAAATACTCCTAAAAGGACTTTTTGTTTTTCGAAAAAGATTTACTCGAGTACATGTAACTGAGTAAATTGATCTAGTTAATACCCGACTCTGCACATGGTTGGCCGGAAACGTCCAGCAGTAGACGCATAATTTCTTCACCTTAAAGAGTGAGCCGCCAGCATTAAAGCTGTGAAATGATTAAGGAGTGAAATAAACCAGCTGCACTTTTTATATGCTGTGCATAATACATGTTTAATTTGAAATCCGCAATATTTTTAAAAGTTGGCAAAAAAAAACAAAAAACCTAAACAACAATAAGTGGAGAAGTCGAAGGTTGTTTCTGTTCTGGCATTGATTGGGTTTTAATCTCAATTCTGTGCAAATCACTTAATCGGAAAAGGGTAATGGCATTAACCAAAAAAAATTGTTTAGTCTCTTAATTAAATTTTAAAAAAAGACAAAAGATGGGAAAAGTGAATGTTTATGTCTTCTCTGCTCACAGGGAGAGCCAGGCGTTGGTTTGCCAGGCCTCCCCGGTCGTCCGGGACCCCCAGGCCCTCCCAGATCCCGCAGTGTGCCGGTGAGCAGGCTATGATCAGATTTCACAGACCGTTTATAAAATCACCTTCACATGTTTCATGAAAACAAACATCAAATTAATGTTTTAGTATGGACCAGATGCCATTGGTTCTGGCTTTGAGGATCTGGACACCGATACTATTTTCATCAGGGTAAGAGCCAAAAAAAAAAAAAAAAAAAAAATGGATAAAAGTTTACAATCATTTGAGATGATTCCATTTCTGTTCGATTTCTAGGGTCCAGCAGGTCCTCCGGGGCCTCCGGGACCACCCGGGCCTCCTGCACCCCAACTGTCGTCAGAACTGACCCCGAGCCATACCGGACCTCCGGGCGCACCTGGCGGTGATGGACTTCCGGGCGAACAGGGAATACCAGTAAGTTACCTGTCAGCTTGAGGTGCATTTAGATACAAGTAGAAAAACGTAAATTGTGTATGTGTATGCTACTGTGTTCAGTCATCCGTGTTTTATATCAGGCCCCCAGACTGTAAATCTAAAAATGCTTCATTCGTTGCATTTCCAATCACGATACAGGTTCTTCCACCACATTGATGTTTGATTCTGTGTATAACCTCTATGTCTACATTTGTCTCTGTCACCTATGTGGTATCCATGTTTTCCTGTCACCCCATCCTGTTGTAACCTCATTTTTCCTGTCCATCCATCTTCTTGCCATTTCTCTGTCTCCTCTACTTTCTTGCAGATATTTGAGGATGACTCAAGTGGCTCTGGGCCTGTTGGTTCAGCTCTGGGTCCAGAGCTGGCGTCAGCTCTCAATGCAAAACTCGCCACCGGTTCCGGTTCTGATTTCAGTTCCGCCTCCGGCGTCGGTTCGGGTTCTGGGCTTGAGCCCGCCTGGGGCTCGGGCGAGGTACACTGGCCTGGTTTCACCCAGGAATAAGGGAACGATGAATGACAGAAGTGCAATCCAATGCATGCGTAGCAGTGGCCAAACTCCGTGAAGACACAACAAAGACGACGCATTTGTCGTTGTGATGAAATTCCCGCTGAACGCCTGTGCTTGTGTTTCAAATTCAAACTCTCGGGGCTTGTGTGGTTGTTTACCTGAAACAGCTTTCAGGTGAACTTCGGTTTTATGTTGAAATCAAACTGAGTCCTTTGATTAATTTTTCTAAATTATTTTGCACATTTGATCTCAACATAAAACAGGAAGTATGAAAATGTTTTTATCGTGATGCGTATAATATTGAAGAACAAATTAGATTCACAATTCCTTTTTTTTTGTTGTTGTTAATTACCAATGGAAAGAACAAACAGCGGCTATGCTAACGCTAGCCCAGTTTGTACTGTACCTAGGCAAGTCTCATCATTGACAGATCAGCAGATCAGCATCCATATAATTAAATATTAGAGGAATTCTGTTTGACATCAATATGAACAACTCATTTCTTAGTATCCACTTGGAGCAGCACGTTCTGCTCTAAAACCTTTGAAACGTTTGCTGTTAATGGCACCTTCAGGGACGCGCATGTCACCCTCTGCATGCACAAGGGGGCGGATTGCATTAAACAGCAGACCAACATGGCCGAGTACTCTCATTATTTCATCTGTGAAGATGAATAGTGAGATGGAGAAATGATCCACGCCACTGCAGTCGCTATCGCCGCTACCGTCATGCCACATGTGTCTAAGTTACCAGTCCAGATTTGCATGCGGTTCAGGGTGACGATGCCATGGATAATGTCATGTCTTCATAAAACCGACTGTCATTACTCCCTTCCTCTATTCTCTGTGAAACTCAGCGTTGACCCCAGCTGGAAAGCCTGAGGGGGTCAACAGAGAGCTTTGTCACCATGTTAGCATGCACTGCGCTACTTTTCGCTTTCTCGTCGTTCCTAAGCAGCCATTTAATTCGTGGCTGGTTGTGTTCATCCGTCCAGGGTCCTGCAGGGACAGCTGGCTCCCCGGGCCCACCAGGGGTTGCTGGACCAAAGGTACGGTCGTCCTTGTGAAATTGATAACAACACACAATGGATTTGACTGTTTCCTACACAGTTTTTATTTGCCAGGTTTTTTTGGCCCTCAGTAAACAAGGCAGATGGAAGACATGTTGTCTGTCACCATAAAGGAATGTTTGTTTGTTTTGGGGGTTTTTTTTGTTCATGCTGTATTTTTATACTTTCAGGGTGACCAGGGGATACCTGGACCACCTGGACCAAAGGTAATGAATTGAGTTCAAACAGTTACAGGACTGTGTTGATTTCCCCCAAATGAGTAAACAAGAGCTGAATGTGTCAGCCTTCTTGATCTGTGTGCCTTCGTCTCCTTAGGGTGAAAGTGGAGATGTGGGCCCACCAGGATCTCCTGGACTCCAAGGGCCCGATGGTCGACCAGGAAGAAAGGGACCTGCAGGTCCACCAGGACCCCCGGGCCCACCCGGCCCTACCGGAACCAAAGTCCTTGTTGAGGTGATTGTAGTTTACGTCAAACACAGACCAAGGAATGAAACGAAACATAGATGAACATAAGGGCACATTACAAAAGAAGAGTGGGTTCTTCATTCACAACATTAGAGCGTTTTACAAACAAGACTGTTTTCTTTGTTTCTCTTTCAAAGGACGTGGAAGGATCGGGAAAGAGCGACTTGTTAATCAGGACAGGAGTGAGAGGACCGCAGGTCAGTGTAAATCATCTGTATGTTCATGTGTGTGTTCTTAATAATAGGTAGTAAATGTTTTCCTTTTTTTTTTGTCCCAAGGGCCCTCCTGGCGTACCAGGACCCCCGGGACCACCGGTAATCTCTTCATATGTGCACCGCCTTGACTTTTTCACACTTTCAATATGTCGCCGACGCAATTTTATAAACAACAAATACAGATTTCAGGGATCAACGCAATAGTATGAGTTGCACTATTATGTGCAGCTCCTTGTTAGCCTATAAGAGAAAATCTCAATAAAACAGCTTGTGGCTGTTGAGATGAGAGAAAACGGAAACAAAATGAAGATTAGACCATTTGCAAATCACCCTGAGAAGCTGAAAAATATTTCTGCACACGTAAATTTCCTCCACTCACATAAGTAGTTCTGTGTTGTTTTCTTTTTCTTTTTGACAGCAGAAGTCATCTTCAATGCGTCTTTGTGGGTGGAGTGATGCGTTTACTTCAGTTTGGACCAACTTATTGGGCCAAACTGAAACGAAAACATGCAAATAGCCAATAAAGCCCAGTATGTTAATCAGCTTCGGCTCCGTAAACGAGCTCAGTTTAAGCACAAAGCTTACCGTTGAAAAACTGCTGAAACTGATATTTCTTCACAATTTGAACCAGCATATTTTACAAAAAAAACCCCAAAACTCCCAATTTTCTTGGAAACTGGTGGATTTTGTCTTTTTTTTCTCCACCGATTTGTTGAAAAGTTCGGCTCCCGCATTCTACTGTAAAAAGAAAAAAGGAAGCCACATTCCACTTCATTTCCATGCCACTGTTACGCACGATTCTATGTTGGTGAAAATCTCAATAAAACACAGTCTGTGGGCAGGGGAATGATTTGCTTCATTAAAGACAGTTTTCTTCTGGTGCCTTCAGGGCGAGGACGGCGCACCCGGAGCTCCTGGGATTTCTGTTAAGGTGGGGCCGTTCCAAACCCAAATTTAATCACATTTCTTTTGCAAACAATTTGCTGTCTGTCAGCTTCTCATCCAGCCCTGCTCAATGGGCTTCAGATGTTATATGAAGCAAATTCCTTGCCGCCATAATTGTTTTACCAAACTGCTTCCAGAGCTGAAGAAAATCCCTCTAAAGCCGCATCGCTTCCACAAACGGCGTCAAAAACTAAACTGGAACTTTGTGTACAAAAGATATGCGTGTTGTTTTCACTGCATCGGGCAAATATGTGAATGCATAATGTCCACTTGATGTTGAACTCTACAACTTCTGTCGTTTCAGGGGGAACCAGGGAGGCGAGGGCCGGACGGCCTTCAGGGCGTTGCAGGACTGCCAGGCGCTAGAGTAAGCATCGACAGAGACACGGTGATAACGCCGTACATCCGCATTAACGTCACGCTGGCACGACGAGGAAAACAGTGCAGACATTAACGTATGGTATTAGTTTCCATGTTGTTGCCGTTGGGTTGGCATGGGTACACGATGTTGATGCAACGCAGGATTCTGGGTCGTCACACTGAAGCAGAGAAGCGAAGTCTGCTGTCGAACGGGTGGGAAATATACATAAAGTTATCGGCTGTAAAAGCAGTGTTTTAAAATCGGACGTCCCTGTTAAAGACAAGTAAAAGTAAAATGTGAATAAATGTATCTTTTGTCGCTGGAGCAAAGTCTCACACTCACGCTTTTGCGGCACGGAGCAGCACAAGGTGACTGACACCAATTTTGCCCGGTTTGATGCGAGTTTGGGGGCTTCTTGACCTTTCTTGACCTCTGGAAACATTTCTTAATGTCTTTAAAATGACAGCCGCACAAACTAACACAAAGGCAACACAAACATTTGAGACTGATCTCGTTAGATTTCAAGACGGCGGGGTGTTGGGTGGGAGGGGGGTGTGGGGGGGGCTCACTCACTCCTCCTGTGTCCCAAAGTTGTGAAACTTTACAGAATTAGAAAAAATGCCTTCCTGCCAGATTAAAGACATTTTATAAAGTGACTGTTGAAGGGAATCCAAGAAGAGATTTTATAATCAATTCTTTGATTTCCTCCCTGAACAAACCCAAAGTGAAATTTATGTTACTGTATGGTGTTTTACACATCGGAGCTCCAGCTAATCTGTACTGATCTGTTAGTGCAAAGCCTTGTGACTAGTTGGACTAGTTGGACTGTGGTTGTAGCCAAAACATTCTAGTTGATGCTAAGTAGAATAAAAATACTTATTTCTTCTTTCAAAAAGGGGTCCAAAGGAGAAAAAGGCATCCCAGGACCAAAGGTAGGAAGACTGGATAAAATTGTAAATGATTTATGAAGCACAAGTCAAATTCTTCGGTCTGATAAATATATAAAACGCTGCTGGAAATAAGCATTTTGCTTCCAGGCACAGTTTTAATAAATGTAAATATTGGCACCGCAGGGCGAGCCAGGTGCTGACGGGCTCGGTATCATAGGACCGCCCGGGCCTACTGGACCTCCAGGACCTGTTGTAAACCTACAGGAAGTAGGCGTTCACACACGCACGCACACACACACACACACACACACACACACTGTCACCCAGTCTTCTTATTTAAATGAAATATCACTTCAAATCCATGCAAAATGTGACAGATTTACAAGGGCCAAAGTTCAAATAAAATTCTTCTGACAACATTTTGTGTTTGAATGCAGTCAGTTTAAAGCACAAATTTGAAAAGAAATAAAGTAAAATTTAAAAAATTAAAAATTAAACTACTTTTGCTGTAATACATTCACCATATTGTTGGCGAAGTCATTAAAAGATGCTTTGTGTTTCTAATCATGTATTCTGTCTGCAGCTGCTCCAGAACGCGACAGACGGGATGCTAAACCTCACGGAGCTCAGAGGGCCCCCGGGGCCCAGGGTGTGTGCTCTCTGGCTTCACATGTCAAATGTGTATTCAATTGATTAAATAATCAATTAAATGTTGTTGTTGTTTTTTTTCAGAACTATGAAAGTGTAATCAAAGTTTAATGCTATGGATTTGTCAGACTAGATAAACAAGCGAGAGTCGCTGCTTTTCCTGTGCGGACATGAGTGTGTGTTTGTGTGTGTTTGACTCGCTCCAGGGCCCTGAAGGTTTGCCGGGACAAGCTGGGTTTCCAGTGAGTAACTTTTTGCTGCTCCACTGCACGCTGAGCCCGTTGGCCCCACCGACTCCGTGGCTCACTGACTCTATGAAAGTCTGTTTGCCACATCATGTTTCTTTTTCAGTACACCAGCTGCTTAATTTGACAAGAATTCACTTCGTATATTTCCTTTAGCAGTAGAATTTCCAAAATGGCAAAACCGAACAAATGAACGTCCAGTTTTATGGTCGTCCGTCCTGAACCTTCAGACTCGAGAGGGTCAATGACTCCGTCCCAATGTCCTGGGGTTGCACACACTACATTATACTATTACCAAAAGCAGCCGAAGATATTGTTGTATAGAAATGATTCTAG
>CAEGAA010023661.1:0-15414 GCA_903067105.1 Poeciliopsis infans | reverse complement strand
CCTATTCAGGGTTGGTAGATAAGTAGAAGTAAGTATCCTCTGGTCTAATTCCCGCTTTTTGGGTTGGAGGAAAAGGAGTCTAAAAAGTAGTTGCTTAGGTATTGTTTCTGGATTCTAAGTTTTTTCTAATCCCTGTTCTGTTGATGCTTCCCTAAGCTTTTGTTTGAAACTTTTGCAGCATTATAATTTAATAATCTAAAACCTAATTTGAACTTTTTCCTTCTCTTTTCCAGGAACCATTTGTGCAGGTCCAAAGTTTACTGCAGGACTACTGGTGACAGGCAGGGGGAGCTCCACGAGCTGCTGGACAAACTGATGAGCAAAGCCCAGAAGCTGTCAGACTCCTCTCTGTGTCTCTACTACTTCAGGTATGAGGCTACAGAAAATGATGCTGAACTGTCTCACATGCCTCCCTCTGTGTTTGTGAACGTTCCTCTAATGATGCCCTCAAGAAAGAGCAGAGTTGACAAAGGAAAGCAGATGTTTTTTAACCTGTTTGTGTGAATTTATTGCTGATGTTATGTTTCCTTTCAGTGCGTCTCTTTATGTGGTGAAGGTGCTGCGTGGCGCTCCACCCTCTGAGACCAACGAGGAGGAGCCTGCATCTGATGGAGCAGCAGCATCAGTAAACGATGTATGTTTACACACTTTGATCTGGTTCACGGTTGGATTTCACTTGGTGTGACCTTCTCACTGCAGGAGGCTGCTGTGTTTAGATTATTGGACAGGAGAAAACAGGACACACATGGTGCTTCACCCAACATTCAGATGGTTTACTTGGCAGCAGGTGTGAGCAGCTGACACTTTCCACACCGCAAAATCACAAAATCTTACCCAGTATCTTTGCAGAGGGCACAGATAGAGGAAATCTGGGAGCCCTTACTGTATCAAATCAAGATAGGAATAATGGAAAGTTGGCCATGTTGATGCAAAAATGAAAAGAATTGCTTCCACTCCAGGGGGAAATCAGCTGACTTTGAGGCCGGGCCTCCGTCGATGGCCAGTCTTCTCTTCAGTGTTTCCTTTGGCTTCTCTGCAGCTCTGTGCTCCTGCCACCGCAGTATCAATTCAGACTGATAGCCTTGCTGTGATTCACTTGTCAGTTGGTTTTTCCACAATTTTATAGTAGATTTTATACTTCGTCATATTATGGTAAATGGTAAATGGACTGAACTTATATAGCGCTTTTCCGGTCATTTTGACCACTCAAAGCGCTTTACACTAGAGTCACATTCACCCATTCACACACACATTCATACACTGATCCGCGACCGGTAGGCAATTATAGCAGCAACTTACATTGAAAAATGTTTTAATGTCCAAAATCTTTCCATCTGTAACACTACGGTAGAGAGTGTTCATTTTGCAGCGCTAACATTTGTGCTTTAAGTGGTCCAGCATGCAATGGTCGTAACATCGTTTTGAAATTTTACCCAGCAGTGTACAAGGACTTTTTCTGCTGCTGTAGCAGGTTTTATATCAGTCTGGTATCCATCAGGCCATGAAGTAATGCCCCGATTTATATTTACTTCATTGCTCCTTTGCTATGACTGAACAGTCACTCACAATTGCTGATAAATGTTCTGGCAGTGATAGTGTAGCAACAAATAATTTCTTTACCTTGAATTTCTTTTCCTATCTTTGAATATATGTACTCTTTCTAAATAATATAAATCTAAATATTTTTATTCTAATTTTGCAAATGTAGCAAAAAAATATATTTATTTTTGAAGATTTCACACATTTTAATTGGGAAAGAAAGCAAACATTGTGGAGAATGCTGTATGTAACATGATGTTTGCTAATTGTTGTCCTCAGCCCAATATAAGCTGCACAATTGACAATAGAAACAGTTGCTGCCTCTCACACATTTTTACAGTAACTTTATAGCTGAAGGATGAAGCTGCTGTCAGATGCCTTCAAAAGTGTCCAAAATTAATTGAAAAGAATCTTATGACATTTTTGGGATTAAAACAAAAAAATGTCTTCAGTGTTTTCAATTAATTAGTTTATTATAAGCCAGAGATGACAGCTGATACTTCTCCAGATTTTAAGGTATTTCTCTACAACAATAAAACAAATGTTCTTAGGTGATAAAAGAAAACTCTTATCATATTTTTTTTTTTTACATTTTCACCATCAATCACTGATTTGTCTAAATTGCTGAATTATTTAAAGTTTTTTAAGCAGAATATTATTATTTTTGTTGCATTTTCTAAAATGAAACAACATCTAGATCAGTGGTTCTTAACCTTTTTTTAAGGTAATGAACCCACCAGTTTCATATGCGCAATCTTTAGTAATTAATAAAATATGATTTATTTTTCCAAATTCAAGACGTATATATATGCTCTGTGATGACCTGGAGTCATCTTTTCAGATGAAAGTAAATTAGATTTTCTGCGACAGACTGGCGACCTGCCAAGGGTGACCCCGCCTCTCGCCCCAAATGCTTGGTGGAGATAGACACCAACACCTGCACTGGGGACAAGGGTGTTAGAAAATGGATGGATGGATGTCTGTAAGATAAGGTTTCAGATTCAAGGACTTCAGTTTTGATTATAGTGAAATTAGGTCTACAGCTGACAATCATTTTAATAGTTGATTATTCTGGCGATTAATCACTGAATTTGATTAAAAATATTGGCAGCTTCTGGAGATTTTTCATTTAACCTCATAAATCTTTTTTTATTAAATATTAGAGCTAGATTAAAGGACGGAAATAAATACAGAATGAAATTATTTAAGAATAATAATAAAATAAGCTGTTTATGGCCTAAAATACAATAACATAGCATTCCGTTAGTGAATATGAACCAAGTGAAGCTAAAATTATTCATCTTGAGGAGATTTTGGTGAAACATATTTACAAACAAATGCTAAATGTATGTATATTCCTTCACAGTTTTGGCATAATTGCTGCTAGGAATATGGTGTTTTTGTAATAAATGTCATTATTTTGAGTGTTTACGCCACTTTGTGATTAATCGATTATTAAATAATTTTACTATTTTTTTCAATAATTGATTAATTATGATTAATCATACAGAAAAAAAAGCTAATTTACAGGTTAAACAGAAGAGATAATGAAGAGGTTTAAAACTGAACATATTCAGAGTTTTAAACACTCTGAATATGTTAGTTTTCAACAAATGACCTTTTCTGAGTCTGTATACTTCAGTTTATGATTAATCGATTACTAAAGTAGTCTACAGTTATTCTCATCCATTCATCCATCCATTCATTCATGTTCTTCCGCTTATCCGGGGTCGGGTCGCGGGGCTAGCAGCTTCAGAAGGGAGGTCCAGACTTTCCTCTCTCCAGCCACTTCTTCCAGCTCTTCCCGGGAAATCCCGAGGCGTTCCCAGGCCAGCCAGGAGACATAGTCCCTCCAGCGTGTCCTGGGTCTTCCCCAGGACCTCCTCTCGGTGGGTCGTGCCCAAAACACCTCACCAGGGAGGCGTCCAGGAGGCATCCTGACCACATGCCCGAGCCTCAACTGACTCCTCTCAATGTGGAGGTTATTTTAATAATCGATTAATCTTATTAATTGTTTCAACCCTAATTCAAATATATTGTCACTGACCAGCTGCTCAGGAAATCTGCTGTGAATCCTTTGGCACATTAAAAAAACTCATTTACAGGTAAAAACTGAAGAGAAAGTGAAGAAGTTTCAGTGCAAACAGCTCTGACAGACAAGAACAAGGTGGTTAGTGTACAGCAGAGCAGCACATCGGATGGGCTTTCTTCCCCCTGGCTGTCATTTCATCCTGTCATGAGTGGGACGTGAGCCAGCAGGAAGGATTTCAGGACTCAGAAGCAGCTATCTGGGAGTCTGGCTTGACTTGTCTGAATTTAAAGCTTTCTCTTTCTGCCAACTTCTTGGACAGAAAGTCTCATGCCTGTCTCATGTTGTGTTTAACCTCAGCCAAAGTTTATGGGGAATGTGGATGTGGATCGGGTGTCGAGCCTCTTCAGAGAGGCTCTGATCTCCTTCATGAGCCGAAGGAAGAGCCCTCTGACTTCTCAGATGTTCACCGACCTGTTCACCAGATTCCCTGTGAGTCCAAGCGCATATCTTTACTCATAGTGTCTCGTTTGGAGCATAAATGACAGTTTGTGATGGTTGGTCCAGGTTTTATGTGTGAAGCTCCTGGACACGACTGTGCATCACATCACATCAGGAGTCCGGGAACATCAGCAGGTAAAATCCTTCCCAAACACAAAATAAGGTATAAATAATACCAAACACATTTAACATGAGCAAATTCTTATTTGTACTCAAACTGGCAAAAATCAAATGAGTGAATTAATTGAACTAATTTGATTACAAAGAACATAACTCTTGCTTTCATGGATCTCATTTCATATGCAGTGTCAAGCGTGTGTGTTGGTCCTGCGGGCGATGCAGAGCAGAGACATCCAGAAGCTTCTGAGCAGCTCAGAGTGGACGCAGCTCTGTGAGAAGGTCTTAGCACAGGTGGTTTTGGTAAGGAAACACATCTTCACCAAATTGATCAAATCCATCAGTCAAGATTCAGTCTGAATCCCACTTCTCTAGTCTTGGAGGACGCAACCCGTTTGGTAACTTAGGGTGACTCGGTTTGATTGGGGACCTAAATTGTTACATTTTCTTCTGTGGTTCACGTTCATGCTGCAGTGTGTCAAATGAAAATCCAGTTCCCCCGTTGCTTGTCGTGGTGCTTCACCAAGAACCACTGAAGAAAATGACATAAAAAGCTCTGAAGCACGACGTCCTTCATGGAACGTAAACCCAAATGGAAAGGCGTCATTTTTAGCACTTGTTTTTCTGCTTTGTTGTAGGCAAAAGACCACAAGCCAATTCTACCTCACTTCTTTGTTTTGGTTGACTTTACCCAGAATGCCCGGTGCTATAGTCCACTCGCTGCTTCTGGATCAGTCCACTTGCCATTCACATATGCATTCGAACCATGTCAGAGTTCACTCCTACTCAACAGACAGACCAGAGCGGGTATTTTTGGTTTGTTTTTGTTGTTGTTGTTTCAAATCAGTCAACATAATAAAGTGTGCTGGATAATGATAATACATTGCTGAATACTCTAGTCTTTGGTAAAAAGACAGAGAAACTCGTTAAAAACAAATAATCATGCAAGTGGAAATTATAGAGCTTGTTTTAATTTACCGTGCAATTAATAGATTTGTTTGCTCATTGAGACAGGCTTAATCAATTGTGCACTCACTCTTCCCAAAACAAACCAGACTTTCTATACAAATAAATTGACTCTTAGTTACCTAACCATTGGCAAAGCATGAGTTTAACTAGTGGTTAATCTAAATACAATATTTAGATTATTTTACATTTACTGGTCAGACTTTCCCTCCATTTCCTCCTCAGTCACTCCAACCAGCAGCCAGGTCTGCCTCCTCCTGTTTCAGTTCTGTCCTTTCTGCTTGTGGAACTGATTGAAAGTCTTCATGCACACAAGGCAGCCACTGTGCACCGCGGTTCCACTTTGAGCTGAAATGTTCATTCAAATGCAAGCTTCAAGCCTGTTTGCGTTCTAATTACATTAATCTGGAACCTTTATGAGATTGCATGGTGCAGTGATAAATGATAATTGGAGGCGCTGCTCCTCTCGTTGTCCTCCTTGTGTCCTCTGGAGAGCGGAGGGTGAAGACATGCGTAATTACATGCTCCTGTAAATCGTCCCAGAACAGCTCCACCTCTGGTGCCTTTGCTCCTGAAATAAACGCCAGAACAGAACAGAACCATCCTGTCCTGCTTAACTGCTTTCTCTGTCCTTCATTTCTGAGAGTTTCCTGCATATTTATTTTGAAAGTAAGACAAAAAATGTTTTTGAAGTTCCAGATAATGTTTCTAAGTAGTATTTTAACTTACGTATTTATGTTTACCAACAACAACAACAAAAAACTTACTTTGGAAACAGATTATTTGCTAAAATACAATAAGATTTACTTGTTGTCTGGTCTCTTCCTTGTAAATGTACATGAAATGTTTTTTACAGTGTTATTTTAGAATTGCTGCAACCATTGTACAATGCAGCTCTGTTTGGGTTGCTAGGTAATGGGACTAGGTAACGCCGCAGTGGCCATTGATTGTGACTTAACAATCAGGAGGTTTTAGAAATGGCTTGTTTTGCAGACAGACCCAAACAGAAGTATAAAAATCCACATTGTGAATTTTGCTTGAAAGGTCTGTCTTGATCATTTCAAGACAAACTTTGAAATGTAGGTTCTGCTAATTATGTTGGTCGTAATTAGCAGGACCAACATGAATTGAAATATAACGTCTCTGTTGTGTTCTCTCTACAGAGTCTGGGTCAGGCCGGCCAAGCTGAGAGCAAGGTGGCCAAAGAGAAGCTGGTCAAAACCCTGGAGCTCTGTCAGTTTGTGGTCAAGCACATTCACCAGCAGGTGGGTGGGCTCCCGGTCATCAAATAAAGCTGGAATCAAAAAAAAGGAAAAATCAACACAGTGCAGTTTTTGCATTTTCTATTTGTGCAGAAATTGTTTGTGGACCTGGAGCAGCTAAAGAAGGTCCTGCAGTCGCTGACCAGCAATGTCTCGTTCAAGAAGACGGGAAAACTGGAGGACACCTACTGGGCCGTGATGAAACACTTTGGAGTCATGTAAGTCTTAGTGATGTCTCTAGAAACACAAATTTTTGTATTAATAGTTGGGCTGCAACTAACAGTTATTTTAGTAATTGATTATTGTATTAATTATTCAGATGATTAATCGAATAAAAGATTGGCACATTCTGCAGATTTTTTTTTACATAATCCTTCAAATAAAATTTGATACAATATTAGAAATGCATTAAGTGATGCAAATAAACACAAATTTATTTTTTTAGATAAGAAAACGAACATTTTATTGCGTAAACTTCAAAGAGTTTAAATTAATCAATTAACAATTGGATAGTAAAAGGTGCTTTATAAATATTTTTGCAAGATTTGAAACAAATGAAGCTACAATTATGCCATTTGAGGAGTTTTGGGTTGAACATATTTGCCATTAAAAAGGATTTTTATATAAATGCAAAATGTATTTATATTTATGTACAGTTTTGGCTTACCTTCCGCTTCAAGTGTGTTGTTCCCTCAGCAATTGGCCTTTTTTCAGTCTGAATATTTTAACAACTTATTCATTACTAAACTAGATGACCATTATTTCATTAATTGATTAATCACAGTTAATTGTTCCAGCCCTAATTCACAGTCTGGTGTAGCTTATAAAAATGCTAATTTCATTTGGTTATAGCTTTTATATTTTGATTCTAGGAGGCCCAAAGTTGAAAAGACAAAGCCCAGCAAGGACAGCGAGCAGGAGGCCGCTCCCAAGAAGATGAAAGGTTTCCTGCCAGAAACAAAAAAACGGAAAAAGCGCAACAAGCCTGTTTTGGAGCCAGCAGGGGACAAGCTGGCCTCGGACACCAAGCCAGGGGTGCAGAAAGGAAAGGCCAAAAAGAAACAAGACAAGAAGACTAAACAGAAACGTCCGGCTGATGGTTCTGTTGCGTCACAGACCAACCCGGCCAAGAAGAGCAAAATGCAACCTGACAGGAAAGCTGGCAAAAAGAAGAAACCCAAGCAGAAGAAGGGAGGAGAACAAATATAATGTGGACTATTTAAATTGAAACAGAAAATAACATTTTAAATAAAAGCTTTTTGTTTCTTTATTGCTACCACATCAGGTTTAACTGTATCTTTACTCCAATATATACAAAATAAAACGTGGAGATTTGTAGGACGTGAAGTGAAAGTTTATTTTTTTCTAACATGTGACTGCTGTTGATGGGAAAAAAAACCCCTGAAACAATAAAATATTCTTCTCTGCCTTTAAATCCACCAGTTTCTCATAATTTCAGTTTATTATGCAGCATAATATTCTATTCAGCATTAAATTAAATTCCCTATTCTGGATTTGTGCTGCTCAGGGTGGCAGCCCGTTGGAGTAGCTTTTATTTTCAGTGAGATTTTATTCCTTTTTTTTTTTAAGCTTTCATTTCTGCCTCTCTGAGGGAAATATTGCTTTATTTTGGACAATTATTCTTTCTTGTTTTGGATGCTGTATAGTAGGACTGATTTTTGCCAATACTTTTCATACTTTGCTCTTTTTTATGTTTAATTTATCTTTGGAATCAATAAGGTATTTTTGAATTTGAGTTAAAGCTGCAGCATGCAACTTTTACACAAAATATTACATATTTGTTAAAATTATGAATGATAAAGTTCATTTGAAAAGGGACAATGTAAGCGCTGTACCAGGTACAAGCTATTTCTCATCTGGAGTCCCTTGATTATGTGGACAGTAAGATAATGTGTGGAAAAAAATGCAGCTCCTCTGCCTTCTTCCAGTGCTTCCAGTTTTAACTGCAGAAATACAAAACTCAGTCAGAAACAACCAGTCAGAGCCAGGAGGCGCGTCTTAGTGCTGTCAATCACTCTTGTGCTCACCCCTCCCACTTGCTCTTTGCTACAGCTGGTTTACTACAACCTACAACAACCAACCACAAATGCTAAGACTAGTTAACATAGCCACTGATGATGGCGGATAAATGGTTTTCCTGGAACAGTAAATTGTTTCTCTGCACATTGAACAGCATTGATTTACAGCGCTAAGACACGCCTTCTGGCTCTGATTGGTTGCTTTTAACTGACAGTTTTTTAAAGGAAGGAAAGAGGTGGAGCAGCTTGATCTTTTCACAGATTGTCTCATACCATAATGTCATAAAATGGTGACAGTTTTCACAAATATGGTAAAAACATATTTTTGTAAAAGTTTTCTACTGCAGATTTAATGAGAAAAAGCAAAATGAAAAGCTTTTTTGCATCACCTTTCTAAAGCTGTCCGTCCTGGTCCACATCTGGCAGTCACATGGATCCATCCTCCTTTGTATGGCTCCAAGGTAGAAAGCATCTGGATACAATCGTATTTATCTCCTTCAGAGATAAACACGATTTATCTCTGATGAATCGTGTTTATCAAAGACAATTGTATCTCGATGCTTTCTACCTTAGAGAAACCATGTCCAAAGTTTTATTGGACATTTGGTCAATTGTAAGTAGCGGTGTGAATGCTAATGTGCCCTGAGGCTCATTGATGAATCTCATGAGTCATCCTCTTTAACAGCAGGCTTTTTTTTCTCCTCCTTCACTGACTTTTTAGTCGGACAGCTGAAGAAGTGTTAAATAGAAAAGAGCATAACATAATGAGTCATTAAAAGCAGCCGGTAAGCTTCTCATTTAATTACAGTGAACTGTTACATTTCTAACTGCAAACTGTTTAAAGTGAAATTCACTCGTACATGGCATATTCAGAGCATGCAAAGCTTTGAACACAGAAACACAACATAGAGAGTTCAGACCTTCTGATGGATCCAGTCGTACATCTAATGTCAGTGGGAAAATTGAATTTTTCAAGATTTCCTTCCTACAACGAATGGAGAAAGTCTTACAGAAAAATCAGTTGTAACACCAGTCAATAATGAATGTCTGAGCTCTATTATTAATTAATAAAATCATTTTTTGTTTTTTACAGTTGAGCTGTACCTATAACAAAAATGAAATAACAGCCTTCTCTGGTCTTTGTGATAAACTTGAACAATTAGTGTATCAAGTACTTATTTTCCCCTATGTGCAGTCCAGGATACAAGTAAAACCTGAGTGAATATAAAACTATTGAGTGACTTTTGTTTTTGTCTCAAGGCTCTGGGTATCCCTGTTGCTTTTGCACATTTTCCTGTGACACTTTCTCCTTCCACTCAACTCTCCCTTTACATTAATTTCCCTCATGTCATTGGCAGCCTGCACAAAAAGGACCGTATGATTGATTGTCAAGTCAGCAGTTCACCCCATGATTGTGTGGGCCATAGTATTTCTTTATTAATGTCTTGTTTATTGGTTAAATTTCCTGAGAAACCAAATTTGATGTCTTTCATTAGTGGTAAGCCATTATCATCAAAATTAAACATTTGAAATAGATTACTGTGTGTGTAATGAAACTATTTAACTCCCATCTCCAAAATTCTGTTACTGAAATAAACTTTTTGATAATTTTCTAGCTGTTGAATAAATTGATAGAACAATTCATTATAGATCCAAGTGAGACTTTTTTTTATGTATTATAACATAAGATTATAATTTGATTTGATAAAAGGGTACATAATTGCCAAGGAAAAAAAACAAGTTCCAACACCCATCAACCCTCAGAGTGAAATGTATTTCTTATTTTTCATTAAAGAGGATTGTGCTGAAAGTTCAGTGTTTTGGGTTGAAACTGAGTACCTGGGTGAGTCACCTTTCTGCTCTGCATGCTCAGACTGAAACAACTGTAACTGCATTACATAACACTCTAAGCAGGAGAAATATCACTGGCCTTTGTGCTGGATTGGATGCTGCAAAGCCTTTGTGCAATAAACAAAGGTTTGCAATCACATAGGACCCTAATTCTGCTGTCAAGAAAATGATGGAGTGTCCCCCCCCAAATGGATTACTATACAGGACATGAAGTCGCTCAGCCATAAATCCGCAGGAGTGTTAGCGGGCAGTCGCCTCATCCATCAGTAATCTCATCTTAAAGCTCCCCTCTGCACTGCAGGGCCCAAAAAGGAGACTAACAATGGCAGCTAGCGTTTATTTGTGCCAGTTGTTTGTTTCCAGTTGCACTGCTGTAACTTAAGCTCTTTCTGATTAGGATATGCACAAAGACCACTGCAGAGTGGAGAATAATAAATCATTTCACATCATAGGTTTGTCAGAAAGCCAAAAGAGACAATGGACTGCAAATTTCCCCCGCACAATGTTAGAGACAGAGCTTCGGAGTTAAATCCATATTTTAATCAAGAAGCAATTATATGTCCACTTGGATTTAAAAGAGTGGCAAAAATTCACAATTATCTGCCAGTTTCCTTGATATCATCCTTTTTGCTCTGGTATTTTGGTCTGTATAATCTTTTTTTCCAATCTTGAGGCACTACTTAACTCTTTCCTTTTGAGTGAACATCTCTGCAAATTCAACGTAAAGTCTTGATGTGTAATGTTTAGAAAAACTGCAAAAACCCCAGAGTACCACCTCAAACTCTATGTTCAGTTCAATTCCAATCCATCCAACCATCCATCCATCTTCTGCCGCTTATCCGGGGTCGGGTTGTGGGGCTAGCAGCTTCAGAAGGGAGGCCCAGACTTCCCTCTCCCCAGCCACTTTTTCCAGCTCTTCCGGGGGAATCCCGAGGCGTTCCCAGGCCAGCCAGGAGACATAGTCCCTCCAGCGTGTCCTGGGTCTTCCCCGGGGCCTCCTCCCAGTGGGACGTGCCCGAAACACCTCACCAGGGAGGCGTCCAGGAGGCATCCTGACCAGATGCCCGAGCCACCTCAACTGGCTCCTCTCGATGTGGANTGGATGACCGAGCTTCTCACCCTATCTCTAAGGGAGAGCCCAGCCACCCTACGGAGGAAACCCATTTCGGCCGCTTGTATCCGAGATCTCGTTCTTTCAGCCATGACCCAAAGTTCATGACCATAGATGAAGGTAGAAACGTAGATTGACCGGTAAATCGAGAGCTTCGCTTTTTGACTCAGATCTCTCTTCACCACGACGGGCCGGTACAGCGCCCGCTTCACGGCGGACACTGCACCAATCCCCTGTCGATCTCCCTTCTTCCCTCATTCATGAACAAGATCCCGAGATACTTGAACTCCTCCACTTGGGGCAGGACATCCCCCTCGACCCGGAGAAGGCACTCTACCCTTTTCCGGCTCAAGACCATGGCCTCGGACTTGGAGGCACTGATCCTCGTCCCTGCCGCTTCACACTCGGCTGCGAACCGCTCCAGCGAGAGCTGCAGATCACGTCCCGATGAAGCCAATAGGACCACATCATCCGCAAAAAGCAGAGATGGATCCTAAGACCACCAAATCGGATCCCCTCAACACTCTGGCTGCGCCTAGAAATTCTGTCCATAAAAGAAATGAACAGAATCGGTGACAAAGGGCAGCCCTGGCGGAGTCCAACCCTCACCGGGAACGAGCCCGACTTATTGCCGGCAATGCGGACCAGACTCTGACACCGGTCATACAGGGACCTGACAGCCAGTATCAAAGGGCCCGGTACCCCATACTCCCGGAGAACCCCACACCTTCTCCAAGTCCACAAAACACATGTAGACCGGTTGGGCGAACTCCAATGTACCCTCCAGAACCCTGCTGAGGGTGTAGAGCTGGTCCAGTGTTCCACGACTAGGACGAAAAACACACTGTTCCTCCAAAATCCGATGTTCGACTATCTGACGGACCCTCCTCTCCAGGACCCCCAATAGAGCTTGCCAGGGAGACTTAAGAGTGTAATCCCTCTATAATTGGAGCCCACCCTTCAATCCCCCTTTTTGAACAGGAGAACCACCACCCCAGTCTGCCAATCCAGGGGAACTGCCCCCGATGTCCATGCGATATTGCAGAGTCGTGTCAACCAACACAACCCTACAACATCCAGAGCCTTAAGATACTCCGGGCGAATCTCATCCACCCCCAGGGCCCTGCCACCGAGGAGCTTTTTAACTACCTCGGCGACCTCGTCCCCAGAGATCAGAGAGCCCAACCCAGACTCCTCAGGCTCAGCTTCCTCAATGGAAGGCATGTAGGTGGAGGTCTTCGAAGTCTTCGAAGTACTCCGCCCATCGGCCCACAACATCCTGAGTCGAGGTCAGCACCCCCACTGTAAACAGTGTTGGTGCTACACTGCTTCCCCCTCCTGAGACGCCGGATGGTTGACCAGAATCGCCTCGAAGCCATACGGAAGTCTTTCTCCATGGCCTCTCCGAACTCCTCCCACGCCGGAGTTTTTGCCTCAGCAACCACCCGAGCCAGACTCAATGTCCCCCACTTCCCCCGGGACGTGTTTGAAGCTCTGCCGGAGATGGGAGTTAAAGCTCCATCTCACAGGGGATTCCGCCAGATGTTCCCAGCAGACCCTCAAAACACTTTTGGGCCTGCCAGCTCTGACCGGTATCCTCCCCCACCACTGTTGCCAACTCACCACCACGTATTGGTGGGTGGACAGCTCCGCACCTCTCTTCACCCGAGTGTCCAAGACATACGGCCACAGATCTGATGAAACGATGACAAAATCGATCATCGAATTGCAGCGTAAGGTATCCTGGTGCCAAGTGCACATACGGACACCCTTATGCCTGAACATGGTGTTTGTTATGGACAATCCGTGACGAGCGCAGAAGTCCAACAATCGAACACCACTCGAGTTCAGATCCCAACCACGCCCCTCCAGGTCTCACTGTCATTGCCCACATGAGCGTTGAAGTCCCCCAGCAGAATGAGGGAGTCCCCAGCAGGGGCACTCTCCAGTACCTCCTCTAAGGAGTCCAAAAAGGGTGGGTAATCTCCCTCGGCCACCACCCATCACACACTGCACCCGACCCCTTTGGCTCCTCTCATAGGTGGTGGGCCCATGGGAGGAGGGAGGGAGCCATGTTTCCTCTTCGGGCAAAGCCCGGCCACCAGGCCTTCGCCATCGTGCCCCACCTCCAGGCCTGGCTCCAGGGTGGGGCCCCGGTGACCCACGTCCGGGCGAGGGAACATAAAATCCAATCTTCTTATTCATCATCAAGGTCTTCGGGCTGCACTCTGTCTGGTCCCTCACCTAGGACCTGTCTGCCTTGGGTGACCCTACCAGGGGCATGAAGCCCCAGACAGCAAAGCTTCAAGGATCAATCCACTTCATCACAATAAGGTGGCAGCCTGAGGAGGAGCTGCCACCTTAAGTACATTTAATTAGAAGAACCTGGTTGCTACTTTCATCGTTTATTATTGTTTAAACACCAAGAGATGAACTTAAATAATAGAGTGAACTGTGTTGCAAGTTTTTCTAGAATGGAAGTTCATTAAGGTAAGGTCATTTCAGAACTTAAAGATCACAACAGTTTTATTATGATTCTTAGTAATTGATTTTTATTATGACTGTATATCTGGTCAGTATCATCCAAAAATGTCATTAATATTTTATCCTTAATGTGTTGATTATCATAATTAAAATACAATTTAATGGAGTGTCTCTATTTTTAGTTATGTTTTCAACTGAGTTACTCTTGTTTTCAACATGATTGAAAACAAACATGCTTTTTCAGTTTTTAGCCAATGGGACCATTGCTTTTCCATGAATTCATGTTCTTCACCACATACGCTAGACAAAGTGCTTTTTGGAGAAATTGTTTAAGAAAATTATGCATTTTAATTCTGTGTAATGGCAGATATTCTTGTTCTACTAGCTCTTTGCATTCTGTTTGCTTCTCTAGGAGCTGTTATGTTGTCCTCTCCTTTTCACATGCATTATTCATGGATGCTAAGGTGTTAATATAATCTGTAGCTAACTTCTGATAAATGAACAAATACCTTTACATGACATTACAAAGGTTTATTCCAAAGTTTCTCAGGAAATAGCAATCAGATGAAGGGTTCAAACTTGAAATTACATCAAGCCACAAGTAAACTAATTGTTGGTTTTAACCCGCGCAGAGCAAAACTTTTAACGTACATCAAAATTACATTGACAAATACTTGCTTTTCGTTTTAATCTGATGGAAAAAAAAAAGTGTTAATCAGTGAGGCTTTTACCAGGTTGAGGATGTTGTTCAATCGTTCCAGTTCACAGTCAATGATGATATGAAAGTCCTCCTTGTAGTCAAGATCGGCCAGGAGTTTGATGAAGGTCTTTTCCGTCATGTTGTCCAAGTTAGCGGAAGTAACCTGCCAACTGCGCTCTGCTGCTGTATCAAGGATCCTCTGCAGCACTGTCAGACCTGAAAAAGACTAAATTAATCAATTCACCTGCAAATAGTAAAAGGGTTCAAAGAACTTTACATGCAGAATAGATTTCTTGACTGAAACTTGATGCCTTATAATGTATGCTACAAAAAACAAACATTTAAAATGATTCCCCTCTTTATATCATCAGTGTCTCAAATTACTTGTGGTGTGTCCCACAGATCAGCCTTTGGTCTTCTGATCCTCTGGTATCTGCAAATTCCTCTGTTTGTTTAAGAATGACACATAATTTCTTTGCAAATGATATTCAACTGTCTCTCGAAGAAGCATCAGGAGGTTCTCTAGAAAACCAACAAATCCAAGAATCTTGCTTTCCAACTGTGTGTAACATCCACCCATCCATCCATCCATCCATCCACCCTTCCATCCATCCATCCATCCATCCATCCATCCATCCATCCATCCACCCTTCCATCCATCCATCCATCCATCCATCCATCCATCCACCCATCCATCCATCCATCCATCCACCCTTCCATCCATCCATCCATCCATCCACCCTTCCATCCATCCATCCATCCATCCACCCACCCATTCATCCACCCTTCCATCCATCCACCCACCCATCCATCCA
>CAEGAA010023657.1:0-21617 GCA_903067105.1 Poeciliopsis infans | reverse complement strand
TTTATTAATCGAAAACCCCCACCCCACACCCCCCCCACCCGCCCCCCCCCCCCCCCCACACACACACACACACACATACACACACACACACTAACACAGAGCAGTGATATGTGCAAAAAGCAAAACTGATGACACCTGGTTGCGCCTAAGACGGACAGAGTCGACCAAACACACACGTATACACACGCACACACACACGCACACACACAAGAGCGTTTCTTCAAAGTTTCTCGTGTGTGTGTGTGTTGTTTTATTTAAATTCGGACAGTGTTTGGCTTCTGGCTGCGCGGTTTGCACGCTGGAGGACAGATAATCTGTTGCTGCAGGGGGCGGATGAGAGGGGGAAGCATACGGAACAAATCTGGCTCTGATGCTGCATAATCCTCCAACACACACACACATGTATACAAACACACATCTCAGCAAGCAGACCCGCAGACAAACAGATAAAGTCCCCGAGCCAGAAAGAGATCGTTTGTGGGGGAAAAAAAACAGAGGTGGAAAGTCTCTCTCTTAATGTGCTGATGCGATTAGCATGTCCTCCCCGATGACTTGCCACACAAATCACGTCGCCGATGAATTTCCACGCTTATGCCCTTAAACTAAAAGGGTTTCGCATATACAATGGAAGAAAGGTGACTATTAATATTAGCCTGGGGAAGTAGAAGAAGGGAGATGGAGACGTTGATGTGATTGCAGGTGAGGAGGAGGAGTTTAGAAGTGGGAGGAAAGGCAGAAAACTGATGAAATATGGTGAATGTGTGTGTGCGATGTGTGTGTGCGTGTTTGTGTGCCGTGGCTGGTGATTATCCGCAGATGATCACACCGTGCCATTTAATCTCTACTCCTTACACTCAGGATGCAGACTGAGGTGGATATGGATTTGAATATGAGGCTATGGGAGAACCATCCGCTCTCAGAAATACGTATGAGGCACTACACAATAATTCAAGTAAAATCTATCTGAAACTGTTGTACGAAAAATTAGAGGTGCACCGAATGCAGTTTTCTGGCTGATCTCTAATTACCAATTTTTGAAACACCTGACCTGCCAATTCCGATGATCGGTGGATAAGATCGGCTTCATGTTTAACTATCGGCCGATATCCCAAACTTAAGGAAATCCGGACCGATTTATTGGTTCTTGTTTTCTTGACTGCCTCTGCCTCAGTAAGCAAAAATCTCTCTCTTTAGATTTTATTTATTAGGTTTATGACTTTGCTCATTTTACAAGCCCACAATTGAAGTATGTTTTAATTGAATAATAGATAAAGTTGTATTTTTTTTATCACCAGTGTGTATTTATGTGTCAAAAAGTCACATTTAATCTCAGATTTTAGGCCAAAGCACATAAAAACGTAACTTATTCCTCCACCCTTTAGACAGTTTCCAGTTTAAAAAATCTGGAGAGCACTAATATCTTCACTTTAACGCCATTTAATGACAAGCTGCAAGAGTCAGCTGGGGTTTTCTCATCCACCTGAGGTGGGAAAGCGTAAAGTCGTGGTGTGCAATTACTACGGTGGGCAATCACCCAGATTTTATTTCATTCAAAAATCAAAGACAATCTCTACCAGTGCAGTTCAATCTTTAAGACGAGTATGTCTTGAAAACGAAGTACCGTCAAGAGTTTAGTGGCTGAAGGATATCTGCTTTTTCTTTTGTAAAACACACAAGTCGTTTCTCTCGCTGGCGCTAAACTCATGCATTTGTTTTTCTTTTATTACCCAGAATGCCCTGCACTATAGTCTGCTTGAACTGAACCGAGTCCTTTTCTGGTCCGCATCAGAGTTCGGTTACGCATTCACATCGACTAATCAGTATTATGGTGATGTTTCATTGAACGCAGCAGCAGTGGAAATTACACTGTATATATTTTTTGCTGTTTTAAGTTCATTGTTTGATCACATCAAGCCATCAAACTATGAAATTCTGTCCTATTGTGAGCGTATATGTACGCCACCCTAAATAAAACAGACTTTTTAGTATTGATGGGTAATCTTATCAAGTTAGCATCACACAAGTTTCAGTCCAGAATTATAACAAAGCTACCAGCTATAGCAGCATTTGCCCTGTAATGGAGATTTTGGTGTAGTTTTGGCATTAAAAATCTATTTCTGTCTTGGCAGAAGTTTTCATAGGGGCTATGTAGCTGTGGGGAGAACTGTTCAAATACATCTGACTCATTGTTGCTGATCCAACCAATCTGCCTCCAAATATTACACACACTTGTGATTCAGACGTTCGTGAGTCAGGCCGATAAAGACGGAAAGTTAATCCCAGTGCAAACATAACAACAACAAGCAGGGAGGAGATGATTATTGTTTATAGAAAGCCCTGAAAAAACTCAAAACAATGCATGATTAATGCTGCCAGAGTAAGTGTGAGTTTGAAAAAAAGGATAAACTGTGTAAAATGTGCACCAGTGATGTTATGCAACAGAAAGATTTCCTACAAAATTACTTTCTAGCCTGTTACTACATTACACTTTAGGTTAGGGCTGAAGCAATTAATCGCAATTAATCGATTAATGAAATAACTGGTGACTAATTTAGTAATTTAGTAATAGCTACCTGGAGATTAAGAAAGTAAGCCAAAACTGCACAAAAAACATATGCAATTTGAATTTAACACATAAAAACCCCTTCATTGTCTGTAAATTATTGTCCCATACTTTTAGCTCAACTTGTTTTGAATTTTGTAAAAACATGATGAAATGAAAAATAAATAAATTAAGCACCTTTTGTTACACTGTACTGATGTTCAGCCAAGCAGAAAAGGCTGAGCTTTTCACATGTTGATGTAAGAAATATCAAAGTATCAGACAAATGATCAAGTGTACACTGAAGGACTGCCATGTTTCATTTTAGGCAATAAAATGCTTATTTTAAAAAAATTTTAAAAAGGAATTGAATTGTTTATTTACAGCTTTTAGTGTATTTTATCTGGTGCATAAAATAAAATAAATAGGATTAAAGTGGTCAAATGAAATTTGTCATTTTTTCATTCGGTTAGTCGTCAGGATGACAGAATAATTAATTACTAAAATAATCATTAGTTCCAGTCCTACTTTAGATTAGTTTTGATTGATTTTGTCATTTCAAAATTTTTTCTTCTCTGCCCAGTTCAACTCTGTCAAAGCGGTTCTCATGTTGACCTCCTCTGATGGCGTGGCGGTCCTTTGATCTTCATGACTCGGTCCAAACCAAACTCAGTCACAGCAGCTGTGCTTCTGCTGGATAAACAGAGGCGGTGAAAAGTGACTGGCTGGAAAAAGAAACGCTTGGGGCTCGCCAGTTTGTGCAGCTCTGATTCCTGTGCGCTGCCAAATGTGACAGAAGAGCTGGGAGCCTCTGAACTGGTTCTGTGACTAAAGACAAGGGCAAAGTCACTCCGGATCAAGTCAGACAGCACGAATCGGGGGATTTGTCTTGTCACTGCGGCGTCCTCCACACATCCTGCAGCTGGTGGGGATTCACCCTGGTTCAGGGAGTTAAAACAGATTGTGTTTTTCCTGTTTTCCTGGGCAACCCCTAACTTTCACTGAAAAGTCATTTCAAATTCAGCCTGACGCGTCTAATCCAAGGTTTTGACCAACTTTGTTTGCAATGAAACCTTATAGTTCTTAGAAATTACACAAACTGGTTGAAAACTTTACATTTTGCTAAAATGTAAAGTGCAAAGTGTATTTTGCTAAATACACTGTATATGTCTTAACCCTTTTAACATTCTGCTTCATTGGCTTGTTGACTATTTATCACTGCAATACAATTATACAAATGCACTCTTCTGTGTGATGATTTGGGTTTTCTGTGTGTTTATTTTAGATTTCTGTGTCTGCTGTTGTCTTGTTGTTCCCAGGTGTGACTCGTTCCCTGACGACCCCGTGTTTTCAGACCCACCTGTGTTTCTTGTTCTTTGTTGGGTCCTTGTCGTTTCTGTCAAGTCTGTCGTTCAGTTATACCAGCTCTTACCAGCTCTGAGCTTTGAGAGTCTGCTCATCTGTGCTACCTGGATTTTGGATTTGCATTTCACCATTGAATAATTTTTATTCACTTCAACCTGGGTCCTCATTCTGCTGATACAAAGTGCTGAAATTTCTCAGTTCTATGTGCTTTTATTCAGAATCCATAAACAAAAATAATCTAACGTTAACCTATTAGAAATGCGAATAAAATCTATTTCAACGGCAGCTGTTTAAATAGCACAAAAGGACAAAATGGAGGTGACAGGAAGTAATCTAATTTTCCAGATTGCTGTACCGCTTCAGTTTACAGCGTTTCGCAGCGTTCACTTTCTGAGTCAACAAAGTGTAGCCTTCAGCACTATCACCCTTTTAGGTTTACGAAGCTAACAGAACAATATTATTTTTCAGGACTGCTCAAGTTTCACTACAGTAAATTTCCCAACAGTAGTGAAATGAGACACCCTACACACAGCTTTGGTGTGGCAGAGAGTATCTGTGACTTCACAGTTCTGTCGACGAGCAGCAATCCATCATCCGGCCTCCATTTTTAACTTGTTCCTTTTTCGCACCTCTATGTTTTGATGTACTTCAAACACAAAATCTCATTTTGGGCCTTTTTTTCTAGTGCAAATACTTGAAATAAACTTACAAGTAACTCCCCAGCAAGACAGCTATTAGTTTTAAGTGAGTGACCTAATTAATTCCTAGTTCCACTGGCAGATCATTTATATCAAGACATTTGCTCCATGTTTTAAGCTAAATAATCTTCCAGTAAAACTAGAACTTTGAAAAAGAAATCAAAATGAAAGAACAACTTGCCTAAAGGAATCATCTTTATCTTGCTGAAAAGCTACTTTTAAGTCTTATTTCAAGAGAATTAATGTATTTACACTAGAAACTGGGCCAAACTTACTTGGTAAGATTTTCTAAGACAATATTTCTTGTGCCAGCATATTAAATTAAAACCCCCAATTGTAGCATTTGTTATCAAGATACATTATTTCCCTCTGTGATGGCATAATAGAAGTAGTAATTGGTCTGATACACCTGCTTTAACAATGCTAAACTCTCCTTACTCTAATATCAATGCTAACAATGCTAAACTCTCCTTACTCTAATATCAATGCTAACATTGCTAAACGCTCCTTACTCTAATATCATGGGCATTTTTTAAATTGGTCTCCTACCAACCAGCAAAGCTAACACCAGTCACAGTTTTTCTCCCTAAGCTTGACCAGACCCTTTCACACTAAACAAACTCATTTTTATGAGGTCTCATTAGTGTGTGGCTGTAAATCATAGTGATATATGTTAAACAAGCCGTCTTACAACCCATCTGTTTAACAGAACCTCAGGGGAAGAGGTGTAGGGGAAATGCTACAGAGTTAGCTATAGCTAAACAAAATACCAAAAATACTGTCTTGATATCCTAGAATAAAGTTTAACAAGATTTCAACTACAACAAAGTACTAGATCAAGAGGTTCTGCTCAAGCAAACTATTTTTTTTACAAATGGAGGCAGAACTGCAATTTTTTCCTGCTACAGAAAGCCTTGATAGCATTGGCTAACAATAGCAAGCTAACCTGGTCTGTTAGCGGTGGTTTCTCATAATGAGAAAGGGGGTTTTAGGTTTAATACAGTTTCAATATACACAGTATGGTCAATTCCAGAGTCAATGATGTGTGGGGAAATCAAACTTTACACATTTTCAGTACTGACACAAAATGAAAGTATAAGCATCAAATTCTGTGATAGCGGTCAAATTCCCCTGTTGACAGCAAAAAAATAAATAAATAAATAAAAGCAAATAAACGTCACACTTGTTGGAACCTCTTCATATGTTTATGTTATGTACAATAAACAGATTTTAATTTTTAAAAAATTTAAATAGCTCCAGCCATACAACATTTAACTAATATCAAGTGGCTACTGTATAGCATATTATTGTTGTTGTTTCGGTGCAGTACATGATCAGTTCTTTCAAAGGTCTTAAGGCCAGCCGCAGCCTGTTTATAAGTTTAAAGCAAATGTACTTTTTTCCCCATTACATCTTAACTCCTCCTACCAAAGCTTTACTTTATTTCTCTGCTACCTCTCACTCCACCATTAACTCTAATTCTTTCCTTAGATCAATACTTCCTTCCATCTCATTCTCCTCTTTCCTGGCTTTCTCTTCACTGCCCACATCGATTCCTCCTGCTCTGCTCCTTCTTTTTTCACTTTGATTTCATTTCTATACCTCCTCCAGCTCCTCGTCTCGCCATTCGCTCCACCTTTACACGCAATTCTTGGAGGAATGCAACTCATTTTTCAGCCAAAGACCCTACAGTACATCTTGATTGCTGCAACCCTATTGTCAGTATTCCCAGAGGTTATAAAGCCAGTTAGTCATGGCTACTATTTCCCCCTTTCTGTCAGCTTTATGGAAAAAAAAAAAAAAGTCTTCTTGAATGTATAGACTGAAATTTGTTAACCTGATAACATTTGCATTCAATTCTAATTCTACCACAGATTTTCAAGAGATCCTCATGGTAACTAAAAATGTGAAAGAACATTTTGAAATATCATTTATTGCTTACTAATAGTCATATGCCTAATGAGGTAGCACTATTAGTATTAGCTAGCAGTATGACAAAGCAATAGAAACGGTTTCTTAGGTGAAAAGGGAGATGTATCAGGAACATTAAATTTGGTCCAAATGACTCATGTTTTACGGTTGCCACATGTTCTTGTTTGCAAAGAGAACATAAAAATAGTTGTAGTAATGGTGAAGCATGCTGGGTAACAACACAATAAATCGAGTCGTTTGAAGTTATCCTAACCTGGAAAAAAAACATGTCTAACTTCTCTATTTTATGATCTCGCACTTTGCAAATAGCCAAAGCTTTGCAAGCTAGAGGAAAAGGGCATTGTGACCTTTAAGTTTTTACACTGTCTGACTAAATTGGGGCCACCGATATGTCTCCATTATGTACCTTATGCGCTCTGGAGGTTTTTGTGAGGCTGAAAAGATGAAAAGCTATTAAGGAAGATGAAGCGAGATGAGGCGACCATTGGCCTGACTTGTAATGTGATGGATGGAGAGGACCTCTACATGTCTAGACTGAAATCTGCTTCGTCACCATGGTCACTCTTTGTCCACTGAAATTCATCCTGCAGTCTGGTGGTCTGAATGTCACTGAGACGATGACAGGCGCCATTAGCCGTCTCGGCCTTGGACCGGGGGTGTGAAACTGCAGTTTGGTTTCACTTTGAGAAATGTTAAAGGAATTTTTGTATCAAGCGGAGCGTCATGGTGAAAGCTGTAATTCTCTGCTTGTGAAAGTGAATCTGTTCGCCCCTCATCTTCACACTCAAACTATTCTGAATGCCACAAAAAGTTGATAAATGTAATAAATTCTAGGTTTGATGCGCAACCTATTTAGAAAATGCAACATGTCAACAGTGCAACAACTGCAGCGTGTCAATGAGTTTAATTAAACTTTATAAAATCGCTATATATTTGCTTGTGCTGCTTAAATTGCTTAAGAACATAGGCCTTTTAACCACGTTAGTCAACACAGCTGAAAACTGTCGAAATACTAAAATGTAGAGAAAAGTGGCACAGGGGTGACTTGCCAAAGAAGAGTCGTTGTAATTGCAAAATCCGTGTGTGTGTGTGTTTGTTTTAGGAGTGTGTGGTTTTAAGAGCTTCCCTCCATCCATCATGCTAATGAAACTGAACTCCTCCTACACCTCTCCATCCACACTCACTCCCACTCGCCCTGCTCTCTCCATCACTCTCCCTTTGGGTTCAACTGTTTATGTAAAACTAAAAGTTAAAATAACCTTACTTGATGCCGATGTTGTGTCCACACACACACGCGCATTGACACACACAACACAGTCAGCGTGTTTTGACAGCGTTCCAGCACGCTGAGGCTGTATTTGTTTAACAAAACGACCCGCTAAATTTAGACGCCACGTCCCTGAACGGGTTCTAAAAATGGACACCAGCCGGTATTAGTTGAGTACATTTTTCTTTTATGAGAGTACTCGCATGTTTAGTACATGCGCTATAGTTTTTCACCCTGAACAACGTTTCTTTAGGTTAAAGTCTCTAAAGAAATCCCTGAGAGCATCTGCTGTTTTCTCTCTGTGGGATGATTTTATGTAAGAGGAAAAAAAAAAAGAAGAAAAAAGGCTATTCTTGCTTGATCATGTTTCTGCTGTTTCACTCTGAGGAACGATTGTTTGGAACCGCTGATCTGGCGTAACCGCGAGCGCTCTGCTCAGATGGCGGAGGTGTAACAAGAGGATTGTGGTGCGCGGCTGAAATGTAGGCGGATTACTCCGAGAGCCGAGGTGGGAAAGCGGCGCTGCATTAACAGGGATGGTTACGGATCTTCGCCGCTGTATCACGTAACAGGGAGCGGCGCGTTGTGTAACCGCGTCGTGAAGGAAGTGATGCTCGTTCGCCGACACTGAAACAATGTTGTATCAAAAATCCTTCCGACTGCACAAAACTCACTTTTAAGGGTTTAAAAATCTGCATTTATGTCGAGTTTATTTCTCTAGCATATTTCAGCAACGAGGCAGTTCAAAGAGCTTCAACCATAAAAACATAACAGTCACTAATTTAGAAACAATCAAACATTACTTCAGTCAAATGTCATCAAGTAAACACACATCTAATATGTTGATCAATGTTCCAGTTCCGACTAATCAAAAACAACTCTCAAGAGGTTGTTTTAAGTCTTGATTTAAAGGAACTCAGTATTTCAGCAATTTTGCAGTTTTCTGGAAGCTTTTCCACAATTTTGAAGAATAGAAGCTGATTGCTGTATTTTTTGATTTTTCTTAATCTATTTGCCATTTCCTAAGTATTAAGTTGAAAATAATGACATTTAGTCTGGTGGCTAAAATGAGTCGTGACTTTTATGCAACTGTCTTAAATGGAAAAATAGTCAATTTGGTCTGGGATACATGATGATTTAGTTTTGCTAAATGGAAACTTAAAATCTGCAGTGTTGCTACCAAAACAGGACCCCCAAGTCTTTTTATGTCCTAAACACTAATTTATTGGGTGCATTTATTATTATTCCACTCCTAATTAACATAAAGGATATTTATGTATTAAAAGGTCGAGATCAAGTCCAAACCTAAATCTTCTTGAGTATCTGTGGTGCAAGACCTCACAGTGATGTAAAGCTTTGAATCTGCAGGTCTGTAATGCTGATAAACACACACAACTACAGCTGGTGCTACAAAGTATTGATGCAAGGAGGCTGAATGCAAGTACAGCCCACACTTTTCAGATTTTTATTTGCAAAAAACATAGTTCTACTTTGTTAAAAACTACATTTTGTTGATCTATTACATACGATTCTACATAAACTCCATAATTAATTGTGGTTTTAACATGTAAAAAAATGTGCAAACTTCAAGGGCTAATCACACAATATTACCGGCTCACGTTTAAATGTAGGCCAGCATCTGAATTACAAGAAGAAGGAACAAACACAGAAAGCAAGAACAAGAACAAGGGATGTGGTTGAACATCAAAAGAAATGCAGGATAAAGGAGAAAAGCTGAAGAAAAGATGAAAAGACGCGCTGGAGTTTGCCACAGTGCGGTAACGATACGGCGTCGTTCCTCCTTCCATCTGTTACAGGTGGGTGTAGAAGTGTGTGTTTGAGCCACAATGCCACACCTTCAAGGTGCATCCCTGTGCATGCATGGGGGTGTGTGTGTGTGTGTATGTGTGTCTGTGTGTGTGTGTGTGTGTGTGTGTGTCTGTGTGTGTGTGTGTGTGTGTGTGTGTGTGTGTGTGTGTGTGTGTGTGTGTGTGTGTGTGTGTGTGTGTGTGTTTCTCGGAGGAGCACCAGATTGCTGCACAGCACGCATGTGCAGACACACTGAGAACAGACCCAGAGAGAGGAGATAACATTAAGATGGATGAAATGAATAATGTCAACGTTGTTCTCAAGAAGCCTTAATGAGAAAACACTTACACTGAATTAAAATTATGAGAATAAAAAAGGGGAAGTGGAAAAGGACTAAAGTAGAAAAATGAAAAAAAAAAAAAAAAAAGAACAAAAAACATGACAAGAGCGGAACAGACCAAGGGAGGGGAAAAATACCACAAGAGAGAAGTAGACAAAAAAAGGAACTCAAGGCAAAAACAAAGTGTGAGCACAGATGGGGATGTACCATATACAGTAACACTCTGTTTCTAGAATAGACTCGGTTTCTCAAACATAGACAAGTTCAGACCAAAATAGAATTTCTACAAAGAGTTTGCTGAGTGTTTAGTGGTGCAGAAAGGATGATAAACACACATGGGTGTGTGCCTTTCTCTCTTTCTCTCTCTCTCTCTCTCTCTTTCTGTGTGTGTGTGGTTTTTCACACATGCAAACGAGTCAGCGATCCGTCTGTCTCTAATTCCTGCGTCTGTTGGTGAGACTGAAGGGAATCCTGCGCTCCAGCGACAGCAGCACTCAGCTGCACGCAGGCACACGTTGTGGGAAATTTGTCATGATCTTATCATGTGAACGCACTTACTCATCTGCAGACTCGGTGCACGGCACACATGCACACACTGGAAAACCATCCTGTGAAGTGCTTTTATCTACTGCACTTTCTACCTATATATAGAAAAAGAAGGTAAAATATTTTATCCTAAAAATCAAAGCAATTCAGGATCGATTTATGATAAAAATCAAGAGATTACAAGAGAAAAACATTAAGATTTTCTAGTTTCTGGTAGAAAACAAGCACGAAATCTTGTATTCGCCACATAAAAGTAAAATGAGATAAAAAATATGTCTTTCCTTTTTAAATTACTGAAAAGATTTAACGTCTTCATGTTTTAAAGGGTAAAAAAGCCCCCAACTAATAAATTTATGCCACTGAAACTCTTTAAGAACATTTCCTCTTTGAAAGATGTCATAGCAATACCTACAACTCATTTAAAGACTGAGACTAAAGCTTACATTTTTTCTACTGTCTCTTTGCCCTAGGCTCACGTCTCAACACAGAAAATATTCATCTCTGCACCAGACTTTATATCTAAGGGAGACGCAACGATTCTTAGCTTTCTTTTGAAGGCCCTGCTTTGGACATTTTCAATATTGGCTTATTTATGCAATACACAGTAAAAAAATGATTAAAAAAGACTTCTCAAATAACTTTGCACTTCACTCACACAACTTCTGACTGAATTGATCATCCACTGGGAGCAAACTTTCGGGCAACGTGGGAAGTACGTTACATTAGCAGGCTAAACTACCAAGCTAAATGATCCAACCAAATTAGTTAGCTAAACTTAGCTAGTCATTTCTCTGTGTTGTCAGGGAATTCAACACGTTAAAAAAACGGATGAAAACATTCTCCTTTTTTAAACCGATTTGGTAAGAAATGCCTTAAGAAGACATTTTACCATGTTGACATTTAAACACAAGTTAATACCCTTAATTTTGACATATATTTAGCTGTGAACCTTATGATGAATATTTTTGCTTTATTGCAGAAAAAAGTCACACAAATGAGTGACCTTCATGACCTTCTATTTGGCCTCTTATAGAAGAGCTCAATGCAAGTACAGGATATGTTACATAATCAGACACGACAACAGCAGCAGCAGAAATATCATGATAGTCTGAACCACTGACAGGGAGGAGATGGGATGGACCTCGTCTCAAAGCTCTTTTGCCAATAAAGTTCAGAAAAACAGGTAATTCTGATACGGTTGCTGAAAGTTGCCATGACAACATTAATTAAATTTCCTATTTCCTTGACTGTCTTTAGTTCTTTTACACCATACATCCATGTCTTAACATCTCCGTCACCAAAAACATCCATCGTCTTAATGTTCATCTGAATAAAACCAGAGACAGGTAGGTTACGTACGAACTAGTCTGAACAACTCTGACTTATGTTGAGTGGCAAAATACAAAATGATCCAGCGCCTGCTTTTTTCATTCCTCAAACACATCAACAAAGAGCATGTTCACTGCTCTTTGCCGCAGGCTTGTTCGGATTAAGGGATTGTTGCAAAATCAATGACTTAATGCAAGTTTGCTGGTCTTTAGAAATATCTTATGACTAATTCAGCAGAATTTCTACTCTGTGATATTATAATGACATAAAACCAAAGTGGAGAATGTATTTGGATCCAATTCTCTGTTTGTGAATGGAAAGTACTGGTATGAAATGGACTGCTTTGATTAAACATGTCTCTATAACTGGATCTGAACTGGATGTTTCTAGTCTTTTTGTAATAGTGATGTCTTGGGTCATAAAAAGATTACCTAATGGGGGTTCAGACGGGTCAGACCTTGAAGCAAGATGTTGGCCTGAAAAACCCCTGACTGGTGCATCTATTACCTCAACAGGAAGTGTTGTACAAATTAAGTGGATTGCAGCTGCTGTCCAAGCTTTTACTCCGTAAAAAAAGAAGACGGAGGCTGCTGCTCCTTCCAGCCTTGCTCCTTGTTGACTGTTCCTATCTGGCTGTCTCACAGCTGGCTGCAGACACTCAATCATCCTGGCAGCCTTAAATTCAAAATGCAACCCGACTATTTCACTATGTTCTGTTTAATGTACCAATAATACACACCGATGCTGATTTAAACTCTTCATACTGTTTGCTCTGCAGCGATTTACTGCATATACGGCGCGCAGCGAGGTAAATCACGTTGACGTTTACTTCTGTGTGTATATTTCCATGGTGGAATGGTTCAGCGAGCTATGCTGGTGTTGGTTTCACACACATCCTGTCACCTAGATTCTCATCCACGTCTTTTTCTTTTCACCTCTCTCTGCCTCTGGATCTGCTCATCCTCGTCCCCTCTTTTGTTAGCGGTGTTATTCAATAACTCTTGTTTAAACAATAGAGAGCTCCATCGACCCTGCTTTGTGTTTCAAAGGATGTGGCTTTTCTCTCGCAAACGCCAGTTTCTTTCACCGATACCCTTTGTGCAATGAAAAGAATTAGGGGTGGGTGCTGAGAGAGGGGAGGATTGCATGTAATCTGGGTGTGTGTGCATGTATACGAGGCCAGCTTGGGTCACCCTCTACACCAGCTTGTGAAATAAGTGTTTATATGCAAGTGTTTAAATGTGGAAGTGGGGCGGAAAACCGACACTGTTACCGGATCCTACCCACAGTGAACTATGGCATGTTGTGGGAACGCATGCATCAGAGTTGACGGGAAGATGGATGGAAGTAAATGCAGGGAAATTATGAAAAAAAAAAAATCTACTGAATGCTTAACAGAATACGCGAGATTAAATGTCAAACAAAAATCTAAGACCTGAGATTAAAAGCCAACTTACATTTTAAAATTAATTTAAGACATTTTGAGGCCTTTATTTCAGATACAAGAATTTGAGACTTTTAAAGGATACTTTAACTCTTTAGTCCATAACTATGTACATCTCTGAGTTACATTGACATATAACATCCTGTTAAAATGCAATAAACCCTGTGGTTGTAACACGACACAGTGGCAAACAGTTCCAGGAGTATTGATGTTTTTTTGAGGCACTATATTCATTACTAAGCTTCAAATGCCTAAAGAAATAGGACAGAATTGGAGTTATCGTTGTCTTCTGTGGAACCTGCCAATAAATCTAACTCCAATACGATTCACTGTCTGGCTCAGACTCAAGCTTGATGACTAAGAAGAGAGAGCTGCAGTGGCTAAGAGACACAAAAGGCAGAGTGAGCGGGATGGTGATGGAAATGGAGAGAGCTTGGCGTTTGTGGGGGTTCAAGCCGGGTAAGCACTCGTTCCTAATATAATTATACATCGTGTTTTCCCTCCTCTCTCGCTCTCTCCCTCTCTCTCGCTTTTTTTCCGCCAATGCCCTTGGCTCAAGTCGCAAGGCGAAGAAGCATCGCTGCGAGTTTTAAATCCTCTGTCGGCTAACTGTGCCCAGTCAAAAAGGAAAAAAAATGACAAGGAGAAACGCTGCTGACTGAGGTCGAGGGGACACTTAAACGAATAAAGAGATTGCATCAGCAATTAGAGCGAATGCACGGGCTGCGTCGAGGAAATTCTGCATTGAAGGGCTGGCCTGAGCAGAGTCTGCGAGATAAAATCTGCCAACCTCAGCAGACGAAGGCACAACGTGGAGCTGGATGAAAACAACAGGGCCCCATTTTATTTCATCCAGATGATGATGTGGGATGTGCTTCAAAATAATTACGTTACAGAGGGGCAGAATGTAAAGAAGTTGGCAAGTAAGAGTTTGCTTAACATTAACAACCTGCATCAGGTTGTCCAAACCAAACAGAAACGCATTCAGGAAACAAAACGCCTGGGAATACACTGCTTTTAAATTGAATCTGGCAGAATACTGAAAATGACTGGAGGACATTTGGACAGTTTTCAGGGTAAGTGTTTCCCTCAGAAAAGTTGCTAAGCCCGGTGTTTGGGCGCTCAGCAGTCATTCATCCAGCAGCCTGGCCTGACTTTGAGTTAAAAAATGTTTAAAATTGACAGGAAATTTTAAAATAGCACTTGATAATTATGTGTTATTGAAAGATTGGGAGATTAATACCTGAACATCGACTAAAAAGTCTTAAAAAATGCAAACATAAAAAAAACCCCTAAATAAATAAGCAATGCTTAGCCTGGTGGGGGCTCAAGTAAAGCCTGGTGGCCCGCCAGGCTTACAACGCACCGGTAACAAGTTCTTCTGATGTAGGTGAATGTTATCATTCCATCTTGCTTTCAGATTGACACTATGCATGTTTGCAAATCTTATTTTGGAGTAATAAAGGAAGTAGCTCCTGAGCTACAGAGCTGACTAATAATGACAAAATATTTTTCAGCTGATCTTTTCCATCATTTCCAGAGGCTGAACCAGTGCACCTTAATGGAAATGATGAACAACCTCCAATAATTCTGTATGAAAAAACCTAGTTCACACTCGCATTCATTCCCATTTTCAGCCCCTGAAGGTCACATTCAGAAGGTCAATGTGACCCTCTGAATGCATGAAGAAGCCTGCAAATGTGTGCTTCTTCATGCATTTGCAAACTGAAACATTAATTTCTAACAAAAACTGTTGCCCTTCTTTAGAGTCAATGTATTTTTCACCAGGGTGGAGAAATAGATAAATAATGCGAGGGCAATTTGTCCCAGTTCCTCAATTTGAATCAATGAGTCGATAAAGAAGCAAATCTTTTATAGCTGCTGAGCTTTGTGCCGCACTCTTCAGTGATAAGAATCCATCTCTCACACATAACACACATGCATGTAAAAATAGGACGAGCTGTTTTTAGAAGGGAAGCCACATCCTTTGAGTGGAGGCACCCTGACTCTGTGAACTACTATTCTCACCCTCTCTCTCTCGCTCTCTCAAATTTGCTCCGACCATTTCCAGTAAGAGTCACACTTGCATCCGGGCGTTTTCGCTGCTGCGTCTCAGTCTACAACACAATCATTTTCTTGGGCGGTTCAAACATTTTGCCGACTACGACGAGAAGTTTTCTAAGTAGACATCACAAATAGAGATTTTTGTTTTTTTTCTGTTTAACATGGACATAAATGTACCAAATAACAAACGAGTTAACTCTGTCTGCACCAGTGCAGCCTACTTAAATTCACAAGTTTGGTCAAATAAAATAAAATAGAATAGAATAAAAGCCAATGTAAAATAAAAAAAGAAAGGAACTGGCAAAACAAACTTTCTATCAAATGGTTCATAAAGTTAAACTAGGAATTCTAAATATAATGTAACATAAATAATACAGCAATAGAATTACACTGAATAGATCTGTCCTAATGGATCAGGTTCATTGTCACTGATCAGTTGCAATATTTAGCCAATATTGGGAGTGATTGATGTCGACGCATCTCTATTTGTTAGCACTCCCTTCAGTGTCAACCAGCATTTATAAACTCAGTTTATAAACAGCAACAAGAGTGTCTAGGAACAGACAGACAGGCATTAATATCCAGTTCAAAATTAGTTATATAAAGCGTTAACTGTGTGACAGAGGATCGTAACTCTAGAGGAAGGCGAGGTAATGAGGTTTTTCTGTGCCAACTTGACTCTTAAGTAACGTTGAAAGTCATTGTCCTATTAATTCAGTCCTAAATTAAGCAGACTATTCTAGGAAATTCAAACATGGCAGCCACATGTTTGACCAGAACCTCATTAATGAGGTTATTACCTCAGACACCCATGCAAAACACACGTGCATGGTTGGTTTAGATGTATGGTCAGTTGTAAATGTTGCCTCATCTCATTCTAATTGTTTCACAAAGCACAACCCTTCATTTAAGACTAAGTGCAAAAATGTTTTAAATTACTTTGTTGTGCGATTAAAATGAAGCGAACCACTTCTGGTTGGCTTCGAACTTTAGGCAACAGATTTCCCTTCGACGATGTTCCGAACAGATGTACTTTTAGAAACTTGCCAGAAAAAAACTTACATTTTTCATTCTTCTGAGAATAAAACATATAAATTAGCACATAAAGGAGGAAGTATCCCAAACTAATTTTTGTAACTCAAGGGAATGCTTCTCGTAATTATATGAATGTCTTCCTCTCTGCATTATTTAAATACTCAGCAATACTCACAAGCACACACGCACATTTTACCTCAACTGTCACTTCCAGTTTTTTTTTTTTCTTATGTTGCTGAATCAAACTTTAACTCACCATGTGCTGTTTTCAGTCAGGGATGGTGACAGCAACTGGACATTGATGTTGTTTCATGCAAGAGCAAGTCTCTCACTCACACACACAAAAAAAAAAAGGGGAGAAAAAAGTTGGGGTTTTTGTTTTGCAAAGCAAGCTTCAGTCCAGAAGAGTAAACTGAACAAACCAGAGAAGACTGATCTGACTGCTCAGGACAGCACAACCGCTGAAAGCAGTGTGTTTGTGTTTCTGCGACTCTGCGTTGTGGTGACTGTCTCACGCTTCCTGTTGAAGAGGTTTCAAGAGAGGCCGACAAAAAACCCCAAAAAAAAAAACAAACAAAAAAAACAAGAGTCAGTCTATTTTTGGTCACAGATAGAGAAAAAGAAAGATGGAGTGATAGCGAAGAAAAAAAAAAACTGGAACAAATGTGATTTGCCATAAAATGCAAAAAGAAAAGAAACAAAAACAGGCAAATCTAGGAAAACAGAAGCGCCCTGTGGTCGGTGGATGCGTCTTCTGCTTTTCGTCTCATTTTAAAGCCCGACAGCCGCGGGGGGGTGAACAACCTGTAAAAGTGACGGCAGCAGAGCATTAGAGGAAATGTGGCGTCTGCGTATCGTTAATAGAAACACGCGGCATTGACGTGGACAGCGTAGCGATGCGGGAAGTGGTAACACAGCTTAAAATTAGAACAAACACTTCTGATCTCAAAGAGTTTGGTCTGGAGGATGTTATTGAGCAGATCTGTTGTTGACCAGTTATCGGTTTTGTCAGCGAATGCTTCTCTCCCTCTTTGCAGCGTGTGCTTTTGCGTATTCTTCACACGCAAATGCATGTCAGTAAATTAGTTAAATATGCCGTGTATGATTTGCACAACTACACAATGTTTTATGGCTTTTAATTGATGTCTGACTGCTAGCCGAAACTGAGTCAAGTTAGAATCATTATAATAATTAATTACTAAAATAATTATAAGTAGCAGCCATAAATTTACCTATCCAACATCAGCAATGCTTCACACACAGCTTGTGAAACTGACATGGAATAAAAACCCATTTTTCAATTCGTGACAAAAAACCACTAGATTTTTCTCAGTCACTGCAAAACTTAAGAGTTTAATACATGACTGATGCAGTTTTTTTGGCGTTTGGTTCTGATTCTTACAATTCCCAATTCCAAAGCAGTGGGAGAACAGACAGAGCTACTCCGTCTGTTTTCGCACATGTAGCACAAATGCTACATGTGCTACATGGAGCACAGTTAGCTTCAGGGAAATGAGTGCAAATTGGTGAAAACTGTGACCAAGTAGAGAAAAGTGACAAAAAAAACCCCCCTGCAACTTAAGCAAATATCTGCACTCACAGGCATGTTGAGAGCATCAGGTGCCTGAGGGACTCCATCAGTGAGCCGACAGCAGAGAGTGACGTGAGGAGAGGGATCTGCACTAAAAACACATCCAGTTTACGAATGCAGATACATTACAGAGAGACAGAGACCTCCCATTAAACGAGAACGTACTTTTGGCACACTACCAGCTCCCCACACAAACACTGAAACCTAATTTTCCACTTGTGGTGGGACGCAAACACACGGCCGCAGCTTATTAAGAGCTCAAATTATATCTAACTACACAAACACGGCTGATGAGATACTGCAGACTTCTCGCCATTAGCACGTTTCCTAAGTGAGCGTTAGTTTGTTAGACACAGTCACTTCGGATTACTCATCAGCTTTGTCTTTCTGTCTCCCAAGTATGTACACACACACGCAGACACACACGCAGACACATACACACTTTTCTTAATGGCCAGTCGCAGGCAGGAGAGCGATGGCAACGTCGGGTTTGCAGATGCAGAGGGAAAGGGAGTGACAGGAGAAAGGAAATCTGCAGATTAGCTAAGGTAAGTACAGTTAAACAAAGCTCAACTTTCTGTCTGCAACGTCAACATTTCAATAAAGTCTCTGCAATGACTAAGCAAGAACAATGCTAGGGGATTTTATTTATAATCTAAATCCCTTTCCTGTCACTATTGAGACCCCAACGCTTGAACTTCGGTGACTCAAAGTTTGACGTCAAGTCCAGATCAGGTGCTGGGAAGGATGGGACAATCTTAGACCACCTTGTTTTTCTAAAGTCCAGGCTACAGCTGAGTCACAGCAGAAACTTCCTTGAATGAACTCTCCGAGGTGGATGGGTTGATTCCTTCAGGAGGCCTTCAAGTCCTGAGCCACCAGGAAAATTGTTATCCTGAATGATCGACATACATTTGAAAAGCATATTCATAGTTTCTAACGTTCTATTAGAAATTTGATTGTTAAAAGATGATTCTAGTGTTTGGTTTAGATATTCCAACCTAAACACCTCTGCTCATTTAAAGAAAAGAGCCTTGTAGACATTTTGAAGAGCTTTGTGGGTTTCTTTACATTTAATCAAAGAAATCTAAACAACTTCCTGCTTTCTGTACTGGTGAAGACCTCCCTCCTTCCTCTGAGGAACTCATCCACAGGAATCAACAGGTTAAAGTAGCAGAAACTAATTTGCGAACCTGTAGTTCATCAACACTTGTTGCTTGTTTTTAATGTGAAAAAAAAAAACTGGAATCATTATTAAAAGGGACACTGAGTGGGTCGCCTTAGCAGTTGTAATCCTACATTAATTCTCCCGGAGCATGTCAAAGATACTCAATTAAATTTGCACCGCAGCCATTTTGACAGGTGCCCTTGAGATTACAGCAGGAATAATAAGGTGCTCTGGTAGATGCAATCAGTCAAAAGTTTAACATTCATAAAATAACCGTCAGCTTCTTAGCGTGTCCACACTCGCCTCAGAAGAATCCCAGCGCCCGACTGCCTGAGGTGAAGTCAAGAGTTTCTGACTACAGAACATTGAGACTCTTCTGTTTTGTTTTTACAGATTAAGTAATGCATAATGGTTGTTAACAGTCCTGAACTGTGCATGCACTGACAACAACCCAAAGAGCTTATGTTGAGCCAAAGAATCGTGCATCAGAAGCCGTGTTTTCATTCTGAATGAGCACAAAACATTTTTTGATATTCTGCTAATGTAAAAAACCCCCACAATTTCATAATAATTTCTATTAAATAAGAAATGCAATTAAAATCACATGTGAAAAGTCAATAAACTTCAAGACACTCACAGATATAAACGGTTACATGAGATACATTTATGTTTTAGCCAGGCTGCTAGTGCCCATTAGGTTCAGGGGAAACATTGGCATCTTATTGAGACATTGACAAGGTACTTATACTTGGCTGCAGCCACGTATATATAGGCAGGTGAAGCCAGTTGTGTATTATCCAAGGAGTCCAGTAGCTACTAATTAGCTCTTTGCTGCTGTATGCAAACGGCAATGATTCGAAAACTGTTTCCATTGCAAGAACACCAATTTCAATGCAGTTGAAATAAAAACACCTCATCCTACAGCAAAAATCTTTCATTAGAAAACATTAATTTTTTTCTAAATTAAGTAAATTCAGGGTTTCCCCCCGGTGTGTTATAAGCCTGGCAGACCATCAGGCTTCACTTGGCCTCCCACCAGGCTAAGCGTTGTTTTTTTAATTCTAAATATGGTTCTTTTACACCAGTAACAGTGGCAGTAAAGACGGATTAAGCTAAGCTTATAGTTGAACACTTTGAACTGGGTGTGCCGTACCTGCATCTGGCCTCACGCTATTATTTTCAAATTATGATGCCACAAGACTTAACAAGTTTTCTGGGGGAAACACTAAAATTTATTTATGTAATTCCGATTTACGCAAATACTTTCTTGAAAAATCTCAAAACTAACAGTTGTCTTTTTCTAAAGAGTGGCAAGCTTAAAGGAACTCCATCCCTTCTACACAGCTCGACTGACAGCTTGTAACAAAACATGGTGTATTGTGGAGATTAGGACTAATCTATGTTCTATAAACCATCACAGGGTCTTTGGCAACGCTCCATACTACAGGCGCTGTATGACCCAATCTCCATCGTTTGACATATTGACATTTTAAAACTGTGCTACACCTTAAAACTGGATGCTTGATGTTTCTATACCTCATTTGTATTAAGTGCTTTAAGGAATAAACACACATCTCATTAATTCAAGCATCAATATTTTTGGCAGCGTTATTGTCTTGGCTTTTTTAAAGCAACAATGTTGCCAATTGTTATTCAAAAGACGCATCAAACAGTCCCTTTTGTGGGAGTACGAAGAAGAAAGCCCGAGTAAACAAAGGAAGCTGATGACAGCCATCATGATATCCATTATCTCTCAGTGCAGCTTTGGGTTTTGTCGAGCCAGCTTACACAGCGAGAGTATGACTATTGAGCTGTTTGAATTGCTCAATAGCGAGCTCCTCAGGGAGACTCGTCTCCCCACTGTGGAAACTAATTGAGATCCAACTAAGGATCAAGAATTGCATAAACGTGTCAGGAGTTTACTTCGACGTGTCGAGCAGAAGCTAGCGCAGGTTGCAGGCCGTCCTGTAGATCGCCGCGCTACAAGAAGTCGTCGATAAAAGGTGATGGACAAGCCCAGAACACAGCCACTGAAAGACCAAAATGGCTTCCTGAACATAAGAGTTGGAGAACGCAACAACCATATTTCCAGAGCCTGAAGGATACAATGTGTTTACAGCAATTTTCGTCCCATCGGAAATAGACCAAACGCCTCTTCAACATTCCTGCCAACCTGTTAGAATGGTAAATATAGGCATTGAGCCCGGTGTTTGTTGCGCATATTTCTTACATAACTGTCTCCGTGGTACCTTCACCACTCTACCTCTTCCGCTTACTAATTTTCTCCCCTTTGTCCGCCTTACTTCCTCTCCCCTAGTCTTTTTCCATCTCTCCCTCTCACCGGTACTGACCCACATGCCACTGCAGCTGTATCGCATCAAGCTGAGGGCACCCCCCGCCCCCTCCCACACCCACCCCCCCCCACACACCCACCCCCCCGCCCACCCACCCACCCCCACACCAAGTGATGTTGCATCTACCCCGACA
>CAEGAA010023649.1:0-34812 GCA_903067105.1 Poeciliopsis infans | reverse complement strand
AGTTAAGTTGGTTCTATGTCCAATATTAGAGCAGTTACAGTCTGTACAAGTAACTGCCTCTCTTGGTATTTTAACACTACACAATAGTTGATCAGTTAGGGCATAGTGACGGGCTATTTGCTCAGAAGAAATAGAAGACCAGTCTATATGTATTTGATTGTGATTACTTTCCACATTAATAGTTGCAGGAATATGATCTAATCTAATTAACACCTCAAAGGGGATGTGATCAACAATGGATACATTGTACACAATATTGATATGTACCAAAGCAGCATGAGCATCTGCTGTAGTGATACAATGGTCTAACCAGGAAGTAGTATGCCAGGCTTCACTGATATAAGTGTAGCTAGCAGCTGGTAAAAGTTCTTTACTTGATAATATTAGATTAGAATCTGTACAGAAATGAATCAGGTGTTTAGCAAACAGGGAGTTATCATCAGAGATGTCTGCATTCATGTCACCCATAACATAAATACTTCTCAGTTTGCATAAAAGAGCTAATATAAGCAGGTTTACTGAGGTATTCTTCTTCATTATGATGACATTCATAAGGAGCATAGACATTTAAAATAATAAATTCTTTGTCATGCTGCTTCACTCGTACTGTGATACACCAATCCACACCTAATCTAATGACATTTATCACTGATTCAAGGCTTTTTTTCCCCATAGTATAGCCATGCCTCCTGGGATCCTTCCTCTTTTTATTCCCAAACTGAGGTCAGTAGAAGATTCCCCAACACCCAGGAAACTGTCATTAATAAAGTTTAGACCTTTTAAATTCTGTCTGGCTAAAAAAGTTTCTTGCAGGCACAAGATGTCACAGTGCAGCAACAACTGGTCAACAACCAAACGGCGAGCTTTATCATCTGCGCTCTGCCCTAAGCGCAGGCCACGGCAGTTGTAGGAGATGACTTTAATGTCCATGATATTTATGACTTGGTGTTCACGCCAGCAATAGGTGTGCATATGTCCATAGAAGAAAGGGTAGCATTGGCTCCAATGGTAGTTTTACGTGGCTCGTAACTCAGCAAAGCCTATTAAAGCACAAGCTGTGGGCGGATGTGTTTATAAGCCAGATATGGTGAGACTTTTACTTTTAAAAACGACCTTTTGCTTGAAACAAATCCTCAGAAGTTCCTGTTGGAAATGTCATCCACTGACACCAATTGTGTTTGTGGTGTTTCCTTCACATTTTCACAAGCTGGTGATGAAGTCAGATGGCTCTCTGTGCAGCGGCGGCAGAAGGAATGCAGCTTGCTGCGTCGCCCTCTATATAAACAGCAACTTCCTTCTTCTGTGCCCCACTTCTTCTCCCTCTGACTTCCCATAACAAACTGCAGACAAAGACATGCCTGCGCCAAACCAAACACAAAACAGGGTCCTTCTCACTAGATGCCACTGGGACAGAATGCGGTTATAATTGTCCGCTATTAACTTCCTAATTCTGCTCTTTCTGCTTTCGAATCGGTGGCTATTTAGCGTAAATCTCCTTTACTGTGGTATGTTTTTCATTTTATTTTGATCTTATTTTGAGCCTGTGCGCTCTGTGTTTGCAGAAAGTTAAGTGAATGTTGGCCATGTGTGCACTGCTGATTTTTGTTGGCTCTTTTACTCTTTTGCTGCCTCGTGTTGATGGAGCTGCTCCAAGGAGACAGAGGAGAACCTCTTTATCACCCCATCACCTCCACGCTGAGTAAACACCACGACCCAGAGGTCAAAAGTCCAGCGCTGGCCTTGTAGCTTGGCGCTAACACAATTTAGTTTCCACTCATATGGAAAGACGGACATGCTCTCACGTTTGTTCTTTTTAAAACTGGCCTACAGTACCTTGTAAAAGTATTCATATATTATACATTTGAACTTTTTTTTTTTTTTACATTTTCTTACGTTAGTCACACGCTTCTATGTATTTCATGTGGATTTTATATGGAAGACATACACAGTGTAGTTCACAGAATGTCAGTGATAATATAATGATTGAAATTTTTGGCTTTAAGCAGAAATAGTAAAAATGTTGCATTTGTCCTCAGCCTGCTGAGACAATCCTTGTTGAGTCACCTTGTGCTTGTGTCTATTTTTATGTCTTGGCCTAAACCACTGCACTGTTGAGTTGTTGTCCTGCTGCACCGATTGCGAGCTCAGATGAGTTTTCCCCCGGTATTACAGCATATTTATTTCCATCCCTACCCCTGCTGCACCACGCAGTATGATATTTCCACGACTATGTGTCATGATAATGTCCAGGGTGACGTATAGATCTAGTTTCTGGCCAAAACATATCGTTCTGATCTTGTTTGACCAAAGCAACTTCATTCACAAACAATGTTGTTCCCACTACATGGCTTGTAAAGAACTTCAGCTTTTTTTTTTTGTTTTGTTTTAATTATTTTTAACAATGGTTTCCCCTTCCTCTTTTTAAAGGCTACATTTAGATGGGTTTATGACTAATAAAGGTCATGTCAACAAATTCTTCCATCCTCCAGACTTACTGTTGGTCTCAAAGTAGCTTGTTTTTGTGATTCATGCTCTCCTTTCAGATTAAGTGGGCAGCAAATCTTGTCCGGTTCACTTGGACAAGATTTGCCAAACTTAGATGGTGATCATATTTTGGAGAGTGCCACTTTTCAGATGTGTTATAGGTAAACCTTAATTCACTCATGCTCAATTTTGCAATTATGCATTCATTTGTGTTGATCTGCCACAGGAGACATTGATGAAGCGGACGTAAGGTCTGTGGTTGTAACATGGCAAACAAGAGAGAAAGAGGTTCAGTGTTTTTGCAAGTCACCGCATGTGAAACACCCCGATCGACTTTCAGAGGATTGCGCGACTGAAACTGATTCGCAGCAGATATTCCTCAGACAGCCTGGATTTTATCACTGCCGCCAGCAGGTTGCTACGTAGCTAAAAAGAAGGAAAACAACAACAACAAAAAAAAAAAAAGTGGAGCTTTAGTGTGCAAAGGACTCAGATAAGAGTCAGGACAGATACTCACCCAGGCAGAGAGAACGGGGTAAACACAACCTGACAGCCTATGATTGAAATCTCCTCTGGTTTTACCCTTCTGTCATAACAAAAGAACAGTCAGCATGCTCTGTGGACGTCGTCTCTCTCTGTCCTGAGGGGACGGAGATCTCAAAATGCGGAGTCACACAGCTGCTGATAACACAGTTCTGTGCTCAAACGTTCAACTTCATTTATGTATTTATTTTTTTCCTCTCCTACCAATAGATATTGTATTTAATCTACAACCACAGCTTAGCATTTCTCATCTGCTGCACTGGTCAATTAGGCTTAGAAGGACTTTGTAGCACTTTTAGCTTTTGTTTGATCTCACCACATGACAGGAAACTGTTAAATACTCTTTAAAAGATTTCCACTGGCAACTACAAAACGGTTGACAGCTGATGAACACAGTGAATTAATTAGCACTTGAAGTGCTTGACACTTCCTGTTGGAGTTAATGGGGGACAGAGCCCCTTAAATTGAAGCATTTCCATAAGTTCATCCTCCATGAGAGCGTGCGTTCGAAGCTCGTTTTCTGACATTATTAATGCTGAATAATCCAGGCTCATGGTTCGCAACTTAAAAGTTCTGAGCAAAACAGAATAACTCTGAAGTTGTGTAGTTTGCTTTCGTTTCTCATTTTCAATACAAGAAAACATACCATCGAAATAAATCAAATGTACAGAGTTGTCTGGTACTTTCTCTAAAGAAATAGAGCTACTTGCTGGAGTTTTTTAAATATACCTTAATATGCATTGATATGCACACTGTGAGCTGTCTTAGATATTACAGAAGCTAAAACTGTATCTCCGTCCTTGTGGGTGCAGCCAATCAAATAATTGGCCCTTCTGGATTGGCTGCTCTGCAACCTCCAGCCAATACTGTGTCAAGCATCAGTACGCGTTGGTGCTTTTAGCTTCCCAAGACGCTTTTTCTTTTGAATAATTTAGAATCTATTTTGTGAAAACAATAAAACAAAATAGAATGGTTTCCCCCATAGAATTTGGAGTCGCTCTCTACAGAAAATCTCCTAATAAGGGAGTGTGCTGACAATATTGAACCAGAAGTAAAAAAGGATGCTTATGTTTGAATCACCATCTCACCATTACCCCTTTTGTTTTATGTTGTTTGTCAAGTTCAGGCTCGTTGTGCTCTTCTGCTATTCCACAAATGGCTCTCTGACAGGGATGTCGGTATGTGACACAGGCTGAGTCAGCAGGAATAAAGATGTGGTGTCTGGTCAGGTATCTTACCTGGACTGTTTTTGGTATAAAGCCAATTCACTTTTTCTTGTGATCTGGTGGATTGGTTGGTTGTACAGTCACGCCAGGTAAACAACATGATGGCCTTCTCAAGAGTTTAGGTGTTTGCGGCTGGGGCGATAATTGCACTTTCTCCGTTGCAAAGTTCTTTTGAAATCCCACTGCTTTTATGTGATAGTTGGTGTGCAAATTGTCAACCAGCAAAAGTCTAAATTGCTATTTGGCTGGACTCTGATTCTGCGTTTATGCATGTATTTGTGTTTTTAGATGTCTTACATCCTGAACTCTTGCCAAAGGCCAAGGAATTTTAATAAAGAAACTAAATGCTAACCTCTGCTGAAGCATTGGTGTAGTTTTCCGCATCCTAGCATCAAAACAAATTCCAAAAGATTTATCAACCAGCAAAAGATATGTTTCCAATTCTGGCTTTTTTTTGTTCCTTGCATGAAAAGAAAAATCCAAGAAATCCACCAAGCATGTACTGCAGAGAGTAGCGGGTTAACGTTCTTTTCCACATCAAAGTGTTAAGATTGAACACCAACAACATCTTGGTTACAGCCACCTCTCAATTTCATCCTTCCTCTCAAAGCCTTTTAGCATAGCGTTAAGTGAGAAAGGATGAAAAAAAAAAAACATCAACAGCATGTTTTCTCAGCACATTTAAGAGCAAAGTGCATAACTTTGACAGACTCAAAAGGGAAGTCATCATGCAAAATTGTAACGTTTTATCCAAACATTAAGTCATTAAACATTTACCCTTTAATTTGGGATGTTGGAGGTGTGTGTTACATTACTTTTAATACATTGCCACATATGGAACCGAGGTGATGGATGCGAGAGGTTTCTCACGCGTTTCTGGACAAGGAGGATATATTATGTTATTTTTTTAGCAGTCAGAATGAGTGCAAGTCCTGCTCAGACATAAGAGGAAGAGTTTGACGGGTTTTAGTCTCTTGGCGGAGAACATCCTTTCAGGAGGTCCTCAGGATATATACGCTCTGACCTGTAGTGCATTACTGAATTTAAATTGAAAATTAAAAAAGAAGAAGAAGACGCTTTACCTTCACTCCAGAGTGGATCACTAGCCTAAACTCTCTTTGAGGCTTTTAGAGAAGTGTTCCTACTCACCTCTCTTTAAACAGAATATCAAAACAAGTCATCACATTAAATATGGAGCTGGAAACAGCAGGCGGTGAGCTTAGATTAGCATAAAGATTGTAGCCCCTCCAGCATTCGGGCTGCTTAGCTATTTTAGCCACCTGCTGCTACCATCTTCATACCTAATGAAGAAATATATAACCCAGCAGGGTGGTGAATATTTTCTCCGGAGAAAGACTGTCAGATGTTCTTCTTTAAAAGTGAGTCCGCACAGGCTTGACTCCCAGGCTTCTCTGCCACAATCTCTTTTATTTTCTTTTTTTTTTTTACCAAATGTGATTCATGCCCTCTAAATTCCATGGACCAAAAGCGCACCAGCCTGTAGGAGGCTGAAAGGTTTGGCGGTAGCCGTTTATGATGGGCAGAGTCTCTAATGTGCAGCGTTAAAGAGTAAGAGCAACACTTTTCGCACGCCCAGAATGCACTTATCCATGTTTAAAGGTCTCTGCGGAGGAAAACACAGACGTCACAACAGTGTTGCTGATATGCCAGTTAAAAGCAAGAGGTGGCAATAAAGCTAATAGAACCTTAATAGAATAAGATGAATGTAATATCTGAAGAAATGAATCGGGAGGAAATCCCAGACATCTCCCATCGTTTTGGAATTCCACAGTTTACGCTGAAATTAACTGTTTTTTTCCTGAGTTGTTTTTTTTCCAAAAATGCACAAAGATGAGCGGTAGCTGGGCTAGTTTTTTTTTTGTTTGTTTGTTTTTTGCAGTATACCTGTGTTTGTGAGGACAGGGGCACAGGACAGAGGTTATCCTTGAAGCAGGAGGAAAAATTGATTTAACTAAAGGAGAAAAGCAATTGTAAGATCAGCGAAACGACGGGAAGGATTGACTGGAAACATCCAGTAAACGGTTTCAAGGCTATCATACTTGGAATTTCCAAGTCAACAACAGCTGCCTGTGGACACTCTGACCCTTTTAAACTGCAGATATACTCTAAACACACACACACACACACACACACACACACACACACACACACACACACACACACACACACACACACACACACACCCCTCCATAAACAGGAAATGTTCCCTGAGATCAAACCCCTCGTGTTCGACAAAACAAACTCCTTGATGGTTATCCCCAGGAGTCACATCAGACGTTACGTTTTAATTTAGTTTTTATTGAGAAGCAGTCTGCTCTCTCTTTCCGTCTGTCTCTCCGTCTGTCTGTCTGGGCGGCTGTCTGAACCGACAACGGGAGCGCCTCACACAGCAGTGGCAGTTTTCCGTACATTTGCGGAAATTTATTGCAGCCAGACGGCCGGAGCATGTGGAAACCTGCACCGCAATTGCACTCAGCAGTCCTTTTTTTTTTCTTTTTAACAGCTCCATGATGTGCGCTCATGTGTTTGGTTTGCCTTTGAGCGCCAGCAGCAGCCAGCTGTGCACAAGCAGGGAGTTTTCGGTCGCCAGATGAAGCTCCCATGGGGGCGAATTTGCTGAAGGCTGAGTGTGAGAATTTGCATTGCAGACTTTACTCCGTCAGGGCTGATAATGACCTTAATCAGCCTTATTTGCTCATGAATGAGTTTTTGATTTGAAAGGATTAAAAAGTCTTGTTGTCATGGCAGCGGAAATTTCAGTCCCGCTGTAGTTGTTGGTTGTGAGGAGGGAAAGCAACAGGAATGCAATCACCGTGTGAGTTGTGCGCCGTGACTGAAGATGAAGATGGATTTTTATTTTGATTGGGTTCACACTCCTCAGCGCCTGACTTTGATTTCGAAGGAGACTTCCAAAAATGTAACACCCAAATCCATTGTAATAAACTCTTGGGTAATTATTATCGACTCCTGAGATTTTGTCATTCTGCATTAAGTCGTAAATGTCCTCTTTCCGACCTCTTACGTCGCAAATTCAAATGCTCCGTACAGACGCAGAACAAATGAAGATTATTCAGACGCCTCAACAGGCTTAGTTAAAATAAATAAATAAATAAATAAATACCACAGAGGACCATCTCTCATTTTTTCTGTATTTGTGATGAGAAAAATGCATGGATTTGTCCTTTGCTTGCTCTTTAGCTTCACCTGGAGTTAATACAACCAACCAGCCTGTGAGACAGCAGATCATAGAGCTCAACGTGATGAACATATAAAGCTTGTTATACATGAAAATGCCATATTAGTTATACTAAAGTTTAGGATTAGGACTTTCCCCATGCTAGTGAAACGTTTAGATAGTTTCATGCATTGTCCTGCAAAAAAGTATTTATTTATTAAAAACTCTAAACATTTTAGCATTTTATTTTGTTAAAACGCCTGTAATTTATTTGGATTTCAAAGAAATTCCACACGCTTGTTTGCAAACTGGCTCCAACTCTGTCAGATCGTCTGTGAACAACAATGTTCCTATTTTGGCTCTGCATATCAGGCGTATTTAGCTCCAGACTCTGTCTAGGACACTTTAACACACAAATTCACATTGATCTAAACCAGGGGTGTCCAACTTCATACCTTCACAGTGACTGTCCTGCAGCTATTAAATGCATCCCTTTTCCAACATGCCTGCATCAAACGGTTGAATTACCTCTTCGGGAAGCCGTCAAGTTTGGCAGAGGCCTGGTTACGGACCTACAGGGATGGATTCATTTAAAAGCTACAAGATGACCTGTCATTGTCCCAACTCTTTACCAGCCTCTAACAGGTTTTCTTCCTTTTGTCTTTCAGTTTTCTCTGCTCAGCTTCCCTGTCTTTGCTAAACAACACTAACCTCACAGCAAAAGGTTGCCACCACCATATTTCCTTATCGCCACAGAACTTTCAGGTTGATTTTTGCTGTTAGCTTTGCTACGTTTGCTTTGACAAAACAGTTAAATGGTTTCTTTTAAAAATGTATTTGCTCCATAAAACCCAGAACTGTGGAGTGCACAAATCACTTGTCCTGTCAGTGGATTTTTTCACCTGAGCCGTGGTCTGCGCAGATCCTCCAGAGTTGCCATGGCTCACCTAGCTGCTTCATTGCTTATCGCTCTCTCTGCCCGGCTCGGCAGTTTAAGTGGACAGGTATGTCCTGGTAGGTGCGGTTGTGCCGTGCCCACAAAAACACACTGAAAGTTGTGGTTGTTACATGACAGAACGTGGGAAAGTTCAGCAGCTGCAAAACCCAGGATCAAGTCAAAGCGCAATAACAGTAACGGCAGCATAAAGTGGCAAACTTGAGATCATTTGTGCACTTGGAAAGAAATGTGTGAATTATTTCATTTATGAATCGACAAGATAATAAATGTTCCTGTCGTTTCCATTTTGCCCTATGACAACACGGGAAATCCAAAAAGATTCCAGCGGTTTCGCACCGACTCAGAGCCATGAAATTGTGCGACCTTGCCAGGCAGCATTACTGTAAGTCTGCAAGAAATAAATGAAAGTCAGCGTGGTGCCTCCTGAAGCCAAAAGATTAAGATGTGCAGTCTTAATGTATCCGTGTGCGCAAGGATTTGTTATGTAATAAGTATATATTAATAACACACTAACACACCCTCCTCACACACTGCAACATTAATTCACTTACTGGTTTCAGACTGTTCAAAACGTATTTAAAATAATTTGCCTGATTGATGATGTGGCCATGCGTGAACACTTTAATGTGGACAGACTTTTTCACCATGTCAAAACTCGTGGCTCTCATTCTGCACTTTTATTTAGATGTATTTTAATGAAAATTAAGCAAAGGCACACATTTGAAATATTGCGATGCTTGGGTGTGTGTGTGTTTTTTTTTTTCTTTTTGTGCTGGAGTCAGAAGGCAGCAGAAATAACTGAAATATGTGAAGACTTGCAAGTTGGATGACTGTAGCATTCCTCAATGACATGTCCAGAACTGTAGCTTCCCTGCACAAACACACACACGCACACACCATCCTGTGCCTCCAGGACACTCTCAGAACACATTCATAATGGTCAAACACCATATTGCTTTTTTTAAAAGCCTTTTTTCTATCTTTTATTTTTATTTTCTGAATATTTCCTTCTTCCTACATCTTGTTGACAGAACCGTTTCAGAAAGGGAATGTGTGACTAACAAACTGTGATATAGAAACACATGTTTGTCCAGATGGTTTGGAAAAGTTTTTTTTTTTTTTTTTTTCATTGTCAGAAAACTGGAAAGTATCATTAGACGCTAACATTGTACAAACTTTTTGTTGTTGTTGTTTTTTGTTATACAAACAGAGGTTTACGTTGGACTGCAGAAATAAAGTAAGATAGCCAAAAAATAAAAGTTGCCTTTTGAAGCGCTCAGGCTTCTAACTACATCGGTCTGTTGGGGTCGCAGCTCGATACCCTCTTTTTCAACTTTCTATGTACTTTTTCCTCGCTATTTGTCGTTTATTTCTTTTCGTCTGGCAATGGCAAATCTTCAGACAGTCCTGAAAAGAAGATGTCACATCAGTTGGGAGTTTGAAGAGCAAAAATCCACTATGCCAAGAAAAGGACAAGCTCTTTGTAGAGTTTCCGCTCAACCTTAAGAACTCTTCCTTTTTCCATTTTATTTTGTGGTGTTTTTAGAGCTTTATATTCAGACAGAAAATGGACAGAGAGAGAGAAGGGGGGTAAACATGCAGCACAGGTTCCAGGATTAGGCATCAAATTGCGGATGACTGCGCACTGTAGTTCGGACTAATAAATTGATACGTTGTTAGGTTGTGCTGTGACTACATGACCCATGATGCACAATATATTATGCAGTTGTCTATAATCCTCAATAAATTACTTCTTATGGATACCTGAGTGCATGTTATCCTTTTGAGAGGGTATTAAAAGAATATTTGATCATCCTACAAAAATATTTTCATTTATTCATGCCTTAGAATGGATCACAAATATTTATGGAAAAAAACTTCAGTTTGAGATTAAAATACATCGACTGAAATGAATCTTTCTTTGTGACTGAAGGTGAAAGCTGAAGCTTACAAACTTGAATATTTACTGATTTTTTTTTTTATTATTAGTTTATGCAACAATATCAAAGTCACTTGAATCTTTCAATGCAGAATTGAAAAAAAAAACAGCATGTAGTTAGATTAATGCTAGAAGCTTTATTACCCATAAAGATACAAAAGAGCTGTCAAATACATAAATGAATCCACTGTCTTTAAAAGATCAAAGAAATCAAAGAAGACATTTAAATGTGCTTTGAAAGAAATTTTGCTTAAGAGCCAGCTTTAAAAATTGTTAAGGATTAAAAAGGAAAAATAAAAAAAACTTCTTTGTGTCTTCAGAGTCTCCTCCGGAGAGGACGGGACGCCGCCGCAGCATGCCAGGCTCCTCGGACAAGAACGCCACCGTCATGGAAGCCACCTCCACCGCCGCCACCCCTTTCAGAGTCACCGTGAGTACTGTGAGTGCTGCTTGTTTTTTTTAGTCCACCAACCATCCTCTCTCCGTCTCTCAGTTTCTTGATTTTTTTTTATTTATTTATTTTAATCTCATAGATTAGAAGGCCGGTTTAATGTCGAGATGAACTCGTATCAAAATGGAACTGATTTGCTTTAAAAGTCGCCTCCAACGATCAGGTTTATATTGTTTTCTGTTTTTTTTTTTTGCCCCTCTCTTGCTTTTTCCTTTTTTTTAATTTATTTATTTATTTTTTTGTCCATCAGCCCGCTGTAACGCTCTGTGTCATGTTTAATTCGGCAGATAAACAGCCAGTTAATGAAGCAAAAAATTATGCCACGAGTCATCAATTCAAAGGTAATTAGCAATTAGCATCGCCTATTTCAATTAATATTTAACAAGAGGGGAGATGGCAACCCGGAGGTGAAGTGTAAACTGCTCAAAGTCAGGCCAGCGGAGCGACGACGTTTGTTTCTCAAAAACATGTAAACTCCGTGTCATCTCTTTAGTCCTCACAGAATAAACAAACACAAGAGTGGGTTAAATTGGCAGCCAAAAGATATGACGGCATCCATTACAACAGGAAACAAAACAAGTGCTTTTCTGAAAGTCGATATTAACTATAATTTATATGGACTTCTACATAATAGAACATGCGGCATTCTTGCCGTTTGTGTTGCATTTTGTCTCAGACCTTTCTGGAACTTATTGATCCCTTATAGAGAGACATTTGAGCAGAATCTTAGTTTGATCTTGATTTCAACAGGAATTAACGAGTGCTTATGAAAAGAAACAAAGAACTGCAGGCTTGTAAGAGAGATAAAGGGTCAGACGGAAGGGCTGGCTTATTGATTAGCTGCCTCTGAAGCCGCTTCTTGTGCTTCTCAGGAAAAGGCAAGTTGGAGGCGATCTGCTGCAAAGTCATCCTCAGCCACATGACCTCTTGACCCCTAGCCGTGAGCCTAATATTGATGAGCTTCAACAACTGATTCCTGTCCGAAGTGAACATAGTTCTCTTGAAGATTGTTCAACTTGGCCTGTGGACTCCTTTTCCATATGCTTCCCCCTAGTGGTATTTACTGGTATTGCATCAACGATCAAAGCATGACACTTTCAGGTGCCTTCCTCATACAGATCTGGGAAAAAAATAAGAGACACTTAAAATGATACATTTTTCTGATTTTACTTTTTATAGGTATGTATTTGACTTAGAAACAACAATACTAATGTTTTAACTCCAGAAGAGTTCAGAAATTAATATTTGGTGGAATAACCAGGAGGTTTTCAGTGGGCTTCAGTGCAGTGAACTCTTCATTTTTTTTTTTTTCAGAGCTGTAGACATTTATATATATTTGTCAAATTAAAACCATAAACATTAATATAATTTCTTGATGTTATGTGGCCAGAAAAGCTGCGTGTTTTTTTAAAGTTAAAAACACTGTCAAGTATTTATCTTTAACATAAACCGTGTCATAAAAATCAAGAAACAGAAATATTGATTTAAAAAAAAAATCCTAAGATATTGTACTTCAGCTTGATTGGGTAGTTATGCGTGGCTCATATTGTCAGCTTTCGATGTAAGGATGGACAACACATCATATTTGCTGCATTGCATACTGACGATATGGTTAGTGAGGATGTTGGGTGTTGAGTGAATGGCTACCGTTCCTCATCACTCCTCTTCATATCAGAAACAAACTTTCACACTCTGACAACAAGAGTTATAATGATCTGAAAAGCACTCCTTCTAAGGCCTCCAGCTAAATCCGTCAAAATCTTTTTCACTCTTGCATTTGGAAGGACGAGGTTTCATATCTGCAAACACACACACACACACACACACACACACACACACACACACACACACACACACACACACACACACACACACACACATGCCTCTATTTTTCTTGAATGCTGTTACTTCTTTAGATCCATAAGCCACAAAAACTGAAATCTCTTCAAAGTGTCTGTTATAATTAAGCAGATGAAGAGTTAAAATAAAAGTTACAGTTTCTTTTGCTTCACTTATCCGAGGTGACTGAACTGATTCTCCTTCTCTCCCTGCCTCCCGTTTTCTCTCTGATAAATAGCAGAAAGGTCTAATTGGGAAGGTACATCCTCTGGTTTTATCCACTTATACTAAAGGAGAGCACGAGATGTGACAGTAGAAACAAACAAACAAACAAAAAAAAACGCCCCGCTGATTGTCCCGGCTCTGATTCTATCGGGCCGCATTAAGGGTGGCTGGGAACCGGCGAGCCGAGGGAATAGAATTAACTGGTTGCAAAGCATTTGCTTTAATTTCATGACAAAAACGAGGCCCGGCAATAAAGCCGAGCTGAACTCCTCTAAGTGGTGATTTAATGAACTCGGACAGGCTGAGATTGCAATCAAGCTTTTGTAACATCCGCGTACACACACACACACACAGGCACACGTGCAGTCAAGAGGTTAAGCTGCAAACAGGAAAATATTGATGCAATATTTCTGGAGCCGTCAGATTCCTCGTTTCGGAGCGAGCGCAATAAGACAAGACAGACATGTTGTTGAGAGGCAGGTGCCCCTCCACTCGGTATGCTCATGTTGAATCGATTTATGACATCCCGCCCTGCCTCTTCGCTGTCAGCCGCAGAAATATGGAATAAATGAACAGCTTGTTGAGATTCATATAAGCATGGGAAACAGTAACCTCAAGTCTAGTTTTCTTTATTTACAAATTGACAGATGCACAAAATGCTTTTTATTCCTCATTGTTTTCCATTTCTTCAGTTGCATTTACCTCTTTCTGGCTGCCACTCATACTCTATATAGCACAGTGAATGTAGCATGTAATAGTGTTTGTAATTCCTATTAGTCCTATTATTCCACATCTCTTATGATGTGACTTAGATCCAACTTAGAGTGTAATATAACATAAGACAGAGTCAGAGGAATTCAACATTCATTGTACAAAGTTAGTTTCCTTCTCCATTTTATTCTCCCCAGTTTGCATTTTTTTGTGAAGGGTACTTCTGTTTTTTTACAGGTTTGTTTGTTAGCTTGAAGTCCTTTTCAAACAAATAAACAAAAAAAAAAAAAAAGTCAAATAATGCTCGAAACACCCAAGATCATTGAAAAGCACACAAATCCATAAAATCAAAGCCTGGGCCAATTAAGCGACTTCATATGAACCATTGCCGAACTTGTTATCTTGAACAGATTTTTAGGGTTTGTGAAGCCATGCTACATGTAGAATACAGAGTCTAGCTGGATTATTCTTTTCTTTTATGTTTGCCATTGTTTTCTTTTACTTAATCCTAGGGTGTGATAGGTGTCTTATTCAGAATCGCCAGCGAGATAAGAGCAATGACAGGCTGCATCAGAGTGAAGCCCAAAACTATGTTTTGTCCTATTTAACCATCCTTTGTTTCACTTTGCTCTGCTACCAATTCCATGCTCTGCTGAGCTCCTATCCGCCGCTGACCTTGTCACGCGTTTGCTGTACTTTTCTCCCAGCTTTCCTCGTCGCTTAGTTTCATTCTGTTGCTTCTTCTGCTGACTTGTGCTGTGCCACCTCCACATTGTGCTCAAATTATTTCATTTATCCTCCTGCTGCTTGCCACCCCTCACTGTCAGTCATTTCTGTCTCTCTATATTTTTTTCTTTTATTTTTGGGTCGTCTTCATGTCCCTGCTTCTCCTTCCTAATTCATTTTGGTTATTTCATGTGACTTTTTTTCAAAGTTCCGATTTGAATTATACTGAATTTGAAAAGTCAAGTTGGCCACAGCTGTCCACACTGTGCCTCATATCTCTGATTTGTCTTTCATTAATACCCCTCTCTGTGCTTGAATTGGGAGTTTGGGAGGATGCAAAAAGAAATAACGTTTTAATTTGTGAACTGAGAAGGACAGCAGGCTACCGTGCTCTCTGGGGGCCAAGGGGAAGGAGCGCAGAATCGCTTTGCCTTTCGAAGAGTTCGGAAGCAGTGGTATGCGGAAATGAGAAAAAGGTGTTTGGGCGTTATTAAATTTTCATCTGCACTGTCTTCTGTGTCAAAAAGTTAAACTCAGTGGGTCTTAATCTGGTCATGGTTACAGAGGAGCTGCTGTGGTACAGGGTGATTAATAGATTCCTTCTGTTTCACTTGGACTCCTCTATTTCTTTGTTTAGATAGGACTTTCCGACTAATCAAACCACATGCCTACGCTCCTAAAGAAAGAAATATATGCATTGATGTCATAAGACACAGTAAATATATATATATATATATATATATATATATTTTTTTTGTCTTTTGTCCAAGTTTTGAGTATGAAAAAGTAAAAGCAACCCTGATCCCAGAGGGTTCAGTGGGATCATCTCAGTTTACTTATGAAGAAAACGGCAGAAGTCAGCTGTAATCGGAGTTCATCGTAGTCGCTCTCTTTCTGTCATAATGTTTATCTTCTCTCATATGTTACCATACTTTACATTGTTCTAAATCACTGAAGTGTGGGTGTTTCCTATAATAGCCCCCCTATTATGTACAGTGCATGTGGAATTTCTTGTGTGCTATTGCATCTTGACTGCATTTTTCTTTTGATTTCCCACACTTAATGAGCCTACACCAATATATGTAGGCTCATTAATTGTGGCTGTTATGCACTGATCAATGGTCATCTCAATGGGACTTATCAGACAATAAATTCAATAAGTTGGATTAGGTTATGGCTTTTTTTTAAATAATCATGGTATTTGTAGAAGATACCCATAATAATAATAATAATAATAATAATAATAATAATAATAATAATAATAATAATAAAACATACAAAACGAAGTACAATCACTGCTAATAGCACCTTTTTTGTTTTACCTAAAAGAGACACAAAAGAAAAACAAAATCAGTGTAATGGTGGCTGAGACACCTGTGTTTATGAAATTATTTAGTTATTATTGTCCATGTAGGTCTGCATTATATTCATAAACTACCAGCTGAGTTCAGATGTCAACTCAAGGCATTAAAAACAAACATCATAAACAAGTCATCCTAGCTCGAACTCAAATCTATGCAATTTTTTCCACTACAATACAATCAAAATTCTAATAAAACACTAATAAAGCAGCAATGGCTCGACTCCTGCTGTTTGGCTGCCAAACCTTTTCTGTGTAAAAACCCGAAAATGATGCAGGACTAGTATTGTTGCTAATTGATTTTCTACAGCTTTAGGTGAAGTTAATTTTGCAAAGATGGAAAATGGGGTTCAGATTCTGTTGTATGTTGGAGTTTTCCTTGGCATAGAGTTGATCTAAACTGAAAACTCTTTCTGATTTAAAACTGCAATCCTTAGAAACACTCGATTCCCGGATTATTAGAAGCTAATTTAAAGTTTTGGAAAAGCTCCCACAGAGACGCATCTACAGTTGCTGAGTCAGCGGAGTACTTCTGTAGCGGTAAATTGAACTTAATGCAGAGTTGATGCCGTGCTTCCTTTGCACCATTTGCTCCGGTCTTGTTTCTCCACAATCCTCCCCATTTAAAACAAGTTATTATTTCAGCTCCCTGTCGTAGCCACCGCTTTATTTGTGCACTGCAGCTTTGGACAGGAATGTGCATCAACAGCGAAAATGGAATGCTGTGAATATTGGTTTATTTGTTCGCAGTAATCCTGCCTTACCCAGAAAAATAATTTTCCTTCAAAATTACCAAGTAATTAGGAATTGTAGCACCGTGTGTTCGTACACAGCGATGATACACACACTCACACACACTCGTTATTGCCGTGAAGCTCGGGTTGCCGGCGTGAGACCGTCCTTTGTTTTCAGGCCGGAGTGCCTCCTGATGACAGGTGTTGTTCATCGGGATGCTGAGGTTTGCTCTGTGATCAGCCGCCAAGCTGTGAGGAAGTCGCTCTTCAATTATCCCCAGTCCATCGAAGCCCGGGGAGGCCTATTCATACTGTAGGTGGTAATTGTTACACAAGTGTGTTAATGGCCTGAACGGGGCGGAGGGAGGTCTCTTTCACCAGGCAATTTGCCCATCACAGCCATGTGGAAGGGCGACGCATTTGAGGACAACGGAAGGTTAAAGCACTTTAGGTAATGCATGTCTGTTAGGGTATGCCATGCTTTTATTTATTTATTTATTTTTTCTCTAACTTAGTCCCTTTGAAATCTCAACCTGGTGTTTTGCTTTGTGGATTAAACCACTTCAAGAGGTCTTTGCAAAAGCTTTCACTGAGATACAGAACTCTTTTACACATTTGCAATTTTTGGAGCCCCGTGGTTTCTGCAATGTGGCCACCAGAAGGCCACATTGGAGAAACCACCAAGATTAAAACATCAGTGAACAGACAGCCTTGTGAAGAAGAAGCACACTGCTCGGCAGGTCGGAGTTGAGGAGAAGTTGGAGAAACGCTTTACTTTAGCAGAGGCACAAAGGGAAGCTAAGCACAAAGTAACTGAAGAAAAATCTACCATGGCTGCAAAACATGTTAGTCAAAGGCCTGACCTCAAAGCCAAGATTCTTATTTCATTTGCTGGATAATTTAGATTATTATGTCTCATTTTCCTTTCACCTCACTCATATGTGAGCATGAAATGCACATGACAAAATGCGATGCGTCTTCAGTGGGTATGAATGAACTTTTGCAAAGCTCTTCGCAATACTTGAGAGCATGAGCTTTGAGTGTTGTCGTGCTTACCTTACAAAAAAAAAAAAAAAAAGACTACTCCAACTACACATGTCAGGAAATTGGACCTGAAAGAACATTCTTTCAGCTCATAAGAAGCCAAAGATGAGCGGTTTGGTTGCAGTGAAGAAAGACTCAAGATGTCCAACAATCTCCAGTAAGCACCAGGTCTCCTACTGAGGAGTGCACTTCAGAATCCTGTTGGCTGCAGCCCAAAGCTTGACAAGTATGGGTAACAGCTGTGCTGAGTGCGTCTCCAAATGCACAATGTGGATGAAACGTTTTGAGCAAAAAAAAAATGCAAAAGTTACATCACTCATTTTATTCACTTGATAGTTACCATAGAGATTGCCAGGGTTGAATTGCAAATGAAAGAAGAAATAGGCATACTAACTTTCCTTCCACTTCACCCAGACAAGCCTAGAACCGATTAGCTGGTTTTTACCTGAATTTACATAATTTGTGGTAATTCCACCCCAGTTCTATCTCTACTCCACTCTGAGCTCAGCTTTTATCCAACAGAGTTAAATCTGGGGCTCTGAATGTTTGGGTCGTGTTCTCTAATCTGAGCCGCATTTATTCATTACCCTTCAACTGTCAATGGCACCTATCCTCACAGATAGGTAAAATCTTGAGCATTCATGTTTGTGTTCATATTTTACTGTCGTGCCGTCAAGTTCAACCACATCGCTGAGCAATCGCTCATGTCGACTGTCTTCCTCCATCAGGGCTTTCTGAGTCGACGCCTGAAGGGCTCCATAAAGCGCACCAAGAGTCAACCAAAGCTTGATCGGAACTCCAGCTTCAGACACATCCTTCCCGGCTTCAGGAGCATGGACAATGACAGGTGAGGTTTTGTTCCCTCCAGGGGTTTCTGTAAATGATTGCTTGTTGTTGCATTTGCATGTGGTTCCGACGTTGTTTTGGGGATGCATAAGCTTTGAACAGCACTTCCTGACGATGACAAATTTAAAGACAGCAGCGCAGGGCTAAACCCTCAAATGTCTGTGTCAAAATGGCTTTGTTTTGCCTTTGGGAACTTTCAAACGCATCACAGAAACAGAACATTTACTCAGCAGTTGCAAGTATTTTAGGAAAGGCTGTCATCCCAAAATAGCTACGGCGGGATTTGGATGATTGAGTAAACTTGTGTCACACTGTCACATTAAAGAGAAGTGCTATTGGTAAAGAAAAAAAAAAAAAGGAAAAAAGAGGTTGTCATGGCAAAGATCATCACGACCCATAAAATAAAATACTCTGCATGTCCTAATCAATAAACAATGCAATAGCATAACTTCACAAAGCGTAACATCAGAGGTGCTTGACAAACTCCAGGGTGCCGGGAATAAATGACGCATAAAACAGCTACATAATTTAACTGGAAATACAAAAAGAGTTGGGAGTATTAACATGCATAATCTTTCAAGATGTCAAGTTCGAGTAATCAGCCAGAAGACCGGCTGATTACGTCAAGTTAATGATTCTGCAATTCACTCCTGTTATTGTCCTATTTCATGGACAATAAGATATGTCTATAACATGTAGTTTATCTGTTGATTCCAGGTAAATTCAGAGAATTTGAAGCTCACCCGTCTTTATTATTTCATCCACTCGGTGCCGTATATATTACCAGTGGCATCAAAACAGCCACACGCCATTCGATGTCTGCTCAGTTTGTATGCATGTGCGTTTTATTTTGACATTTTCTAGATAAGAGAACATCCACAAAAGTGATAAACCAGTTAATTGAATTCCTATTTTGATAGAAAAGTTGCGTTTTCTTGTTTAACATTCAGTTAAGAATAAAAAACAAACAAACAAACAAGAAAAAACCTCTGCAACACCCTAAGATCCCTCTGAACTGATCCGCCCCGTTGATCCCTCTGCCTCTAGAGCTACCATTTAATAACCTTTCGCCTCTCGGTGTGTTTACTGGCAGTAGATGCTATCCTTTGCTAATTTTTGCAGATGTTCAGCTGCTTGGCTAACATTTCCCACTCTCCCCTAGTCTGAAAAAAAAAAGCCAAATTGTAGTCCAAGCAATCGCTGCCCCGTAATCACACTTCTTTCCTTCCTTCCTTCCTTCCTTCCTTCCTTCCTTCCTTTTTTCCTTCCTTCCTTCTTTCTTTCTTTCCTTTCTTTCTTTCTTCCTTCCTTCCTTCCTTCCTTCCTTCCTTCATCCTTTCTCCCTCCCTCCGTCTCTGGGAAAGAGCCAAGGTGTCTGTATGCGGGGTTTAATTAAAGAAAGCGCCGTGCTTGAAAGAACCGTTCTGTGGCGTTCCATTTCAAAACTTAGAGATGAGTTACCGCCTCACTTCCCACTTTTAATGAGGCATTAACGTCACTGTCAGGCTATCACAAGGAAACACTAGCCACTGTTAAGTGTGGAACACAGTGGGCTTTTTTTTGTCCTTCAGTCGGACTGAATGAGCTCACCTCATTTGCTTTTTCCCCACTGTCTTTTCCCATCCTCCTCACTAATTCTTTCTTGGGTGTGTGTGTGTGTGTGTTCGTGTGTGTGGGTGTGTGTGTGTGTGTGTGTGTGTGTGTGTTTTGTTGTTCTCTTTCTGATCTGATGTTTTGGACTCATCAACCTCCTGTTTCAACCTTCGTTTTTTTTTTCTCTCTCTCTCTCTCTCTAACGGTTAGTAAAGTGTCCAGAATGATCAGCATTTATGCAGCTCTCCGATAAAGCAGACAGGGTGGAAGGCAAACACTGGAGCGGAAATTGGAATGTCCTGGAGGTGTCTTATCTCTCCTAACACAGAACGCCGCACAATATGTACATGCACCTCAGCTACAAAAAAGCAAAAATTCATTACGACTGGTGTCCTTACAAACAAGTGGTTTTGTGATGCGGAGGGGGGAAAAAAAAAGGCCTGAAAACGATTGGATAAATTTGTAGAAGAAGTTGCAGAGTTACAGAGAGTAGCGAGAGACGAGGCAGGGATACTCGCTGTGAGCCTGGGAGCAGCATCGCTGCAGGGCATAAAACACCGCAGAAGAGGACAGACTCTGGAAAAAACCTGGAACTTCAGAAATGATGAGATACAGGAGGGGAAGGGAAAGCGAGTAGAGAAGGAATCTCTCATTGCCAAGGTCTACACATTTGCAAATTGCACAGCCATGATTGTCGAGGACGAGTCACTTGTCCTTAAGCCATGAAGCTCCAATCGTTTTACTTTAATTGTTTTGAAGGAAGCGGAGCACATGGTCTCAGGTGTCGGCACCAGACACGGCTCTGACTGCGTGTGGTGTTCGCCGCAATGATATTCTGAGGCCAGGTAGCCTGAAGGAGGCTCAAAAGCTGGACATGCTGCAGAGGAGCAACTGCACACTCGGAATGAAAAATTCATCCGTATCAGTCAGGGGCTGGACTCTCGGCAGGAGTACTTATCTGCAGCAAAACAAAGCAGCAACAGGAGGAAAGCGCACAAACACTAATTTGTTCACCCCATTCATTTCGAGTGTTTGTAATCAGACAAATATAGGTCTATGAGATATAATCAGAAAGTTTTGAGGGCGTTTTTGTAAATTTCTTAAACTGCTCTAAAATTGCGTAAGATCAATTTTCTAAGTGTTTTTGGTGATAATTTGTGCACTTGTTTTTAATTTTGATTATACTGTACATTAAAGTGGTTAAAGTGGGATTTTTATGCATGGACAGAACTTTTACCATCTTTGCAAGTTTTCCAATAAGTAAGTTGATGTTTATATGGTACTTTTTACCCGAGGGCAATCCGCTCAAACATTTGTTGTTTTATTGTCTTTGCCAGTGAAATTAGTACAGTTTCACTGGGCGTCTATATTATTGGCCAAAATTGTTTCAATTTTAGTTAAGATAATAATCAGCCACTTGGTTTCATCACTTCACTGCATGGGTAGCAGCTCTGCCTCCTCTATGTAAGCCAAGTCATCACTGCCAAAGATCAGACCAACCACTGTATTGTGGTTGGAAAACCTTTTTTATGGTGTTGAGCTCGGTTGAGGTGGAGGTCTAGCACACAGCCCTGTGGTACACCAGTGTTGATGCCCTCATTGTCTGGGATGTATTTGATGGGAGATTCAGACTCCAGTGGCATCGGAATGGCGAGTGCGGCCTATCAGCCTGGAAACCGGACAAAAGGCTGGGGTAGAATCCCTACAAGGCAGCCCTGTGTATCGTATCCTCTGCTTCAGGTGGATAAGTTGGTGGCTATGCTAACACGCTAATGTTTGTCTGAAGTTGATGGCAGGTTTGCAATGACCTTATGCACATGTGTTGACATGATTGCCTTTGACAGAAGAACAACTAATCTAACTAGACAATCTATTGTGTTATGTCGCAGCTAAACACTGTATTTAAAGGTTATATGGTCAGCTTGAGGGAATCTGACGACAGCAGACAGGACATGGGCAGAAACTCAAATGGCACTGTTCAACTTTTGGCCTCAACTTGTTCAAACTGATTAAGATTCCACTTATGAATACAAAGAGGTTTTTCTAGACCTTTAAATTTATAAAATATTATCTTTGGATGGTGCACTAGTGGAGGTTAATGTGTCTGTGTTTGAATCAAATATGTGTGACCCTCATCTGCTGTGGATCTCGCTCCCTCCATCTGAGTAATCCTCCTTACTGGATTTGATGCAGCAAGAAGGATTACTGGTTTACAGCAGCATTGTGTCTGGCCTGGACATTGCAGTGTTACTGTCAGTAGCTAAAAGATGCAATTGATCCTTAGGCTTTCCACACAGTACAAGCAGCATTGTTGTACGTTATAAATATTAAATGGGAATCCTTGTTCCGATTTCTCTGATGCTTCCCTCTCTGTTCCTTCATGCACCTTGTCACTTATTGTTATGCCTGCTAATTAGGCATAGTTCGATCTCTTCATTGGAAACTGAGAGATCTTATGCTGTGTGTTTCTCTTTTGTAAGCAGCTATATTTTACTGTCGTTGGAAAAGCATTGCATTTGTTTGAAAAAAGCCCAAAACAAAACAAAAACTGGGCAGTATGATGGAGGATGATGGTAGATATCTGTACAATAACATTTAACCAACCCTAGTGGTGACACTTAGAAATAGGATGCTATTATGCTCTGCTGGTATTTATTAAACATGTCATAATATCAGGGGAGACTAAACACAAAAATGTTTAGCATTTCCTGTTTTCATTTGAAAAATAACAGATATTTTCACTCCTGATGAAATCTAATACATAATAGTACATAATAGGAACGTTTTTAGTGGTTTTAAAGTGTTGGTGACTTATATTCTAACTAGTTAGTCATCTGAACCTTATTACATCCATAAAAAAATGCTATGTTTCTGTATTCCAGTGTGCAGTGTATTATGTGATAGTGACTTATCTGGAGTAAACCACCATTCAGCTACTGACCACTGGAGAAGGGCACCAGCCACTTGTGGTTTCAGTCATTTTAACAAGCAGTGAGTTTGAGAACTATCATTCAAACAACAGAGTAATTTACAGTGTTGATTTGTAATCTGAGGAAAGAAAGATCACTTCTAATTAATATAGTTTACATTTTTTATTTTAAGGCTTTAGAGTTGTTTAAATAGAACTCCAGTTTGTGAAATGTAATTTGTTTTTTTACTGTTTAATATTGAAATTTACCAAACTATTTCCAGGCATTCATTCAAAGACTGGGGAAGGAATATGCGCAAAAACCACAAAGACCACACGATGCATTTCACTACTGCTAAGAGAATGAAAAAGCAAAAAAATGGTTTTCTAAATAATAATAATAATAATAATAATAATAATAATAATAATAATAATAAAGGTCTGAAATGTTTCAGAGTTGCCTCATCTGAAGCATTTTCTCCAAGCTTTACACTGCAATGAGCTTCACCCATATTCCAGTGAACCAGTTTTCCTTTAGGGGTAAAATGTACGTGACTCTGTCACTGCCATGTTTCAGTGGTGGTATGTTCAGGGTCCTGTCAGATTTTTTTTCTGTATAGTTTAAGCTACATGCAAACTGATACTAACTGAAATAAAGTGGGTTTTTTTTTGCAAGCCACTGGATCAAAACAAAGCATTTTTACTATATATAATGACTTGCAGAGTAAATCCTTACTGTTTCTTGTAACAAAAAAACAAACAAAATCAATATTTTTATTTCTTGTATTTTGTAAAGATTGAGTCCTTTTATAACACCTTCAACAACAGCCACTTTTGTTCAATCTCTGGTTAAAGATGTGAATCATACAAGAACATAATCAGATAAGTAAGCTTTCCGTGATGAATTGGGTTTATGTTTACATGTTCTTGTCGCTCATGAAGAGCCATGCATCAAACCAACATGGTTTGGAATAATAGACTTCAACCCGAAAAGCATTAATATGAATTTTGAGGGTTGGTTGATTGTTTCTTCCCCCCCATTTCAGCTTTCTGTGAATTGGATATCACGCGGCAGTGCATCTGTGGAAGTAATAAAAAGAGAGAGAATGATGGAAAGAGCGCAGCAGTGAGGAAAAGACACATCCATCCATAAATCCAATAAAGTGATGACATTTAGAGTTATTAGATTCTGTAAACATTCCCCAGGTGGTCCCTCAACAATATCCCACCTCTTTTGCTCCTTTTTCCCATCCTTCCCTCTGTTCTCTTCGGCTCCCCCTACGCATCCCAATCAGTCATATCATTATGACCATTCCTTCAGTGTAGGATCAAGTGTAAGGCAGACACAAACCTTGCATTTTTTTTCTTGCGTCTCTTTTTACTTCCAGTTTAAAATGACGCTGCCTTGTGTCTCTTTTATTTAGCGCATCTCAATTAAATAATTCGTGGCTGTGTTATTGGAAAATGTGAAGACGTTCCAATAATTTTGCAACACGTTGTATTATCTGTAGTTTTTGCTATCATCCCCCCGTCATCAATTTGTGGATTGTTATTTGGTGTTTGCTTGTGATCATTTCCTTCATAATCCTCACCAGTGAATAAAGATCAGATCCTGGAAATGCTCCAGGAAAGCAAAAAAAAACCCAAAAAAAACACCTAATGCCAGCAATCAGATGCTCAGTTTTCACTACGTCAGTATTAAACAAAAGTCAAAAAAACAAAACAAAAATACATCAGTGTTTTCACTAGCGGCATAATTAGAGATGGCGATGGTACTTCTTCCTCCTTTCTCTTTTTGGCGCCGTGCCCCTCTTGCTGTCTCTTTTGCCATGCATCGGCATGATTTTGTGTCGATGAAACGCGGCTCTCTGGGTAATAATGGGTATCACGGAGCAGGTTTTTACCTAACACTGTGCGTTATTAGCCTCTATCCCACACAGACCCAAATGATGAACTCATCAGCAGCCTCTCAGGCTCTAATGCCTCTAATTTGGGGATGATTATAATATCATTATTTCTCTCTGCTGGAGATTGTTTGGAGATGAGATTAATTTTTAGCGCAATGTTTTACGGAAGTTCCTCTGGAGACCTCGGTGCTCTTCGAAGCGATGGATATGTCATGTTTTTTTTTCTTCTTTTTTTGTTGCTCTGCATTTTTAATTGCGCTCACTTCCTTGAGCGTTTAGTGAAACTTTTTTTCACGTTTCATATTGATTGATATTATAGGTGAATGTTTATGTTTCAGAGCGTTCCACACAGTCTCTGATCAGTGAATTATAGAGTCAACAAATGGGCCGAGTCAGGAAAAGCACAACAGCACAGGTTGGTCCCAAAGCCTTAACATAAATACACTTATTATTACAGTAGCAGAACCTTACAATGTAACAGTTGGGTTAACCCCAGCTTTAATTAGAGTACATTTATTCCAGCAGTGAAAAAAAAAAAATCACCTTAATATGTGATTGCTTTTTTAACAGCATCCCGAGTTTCACATTTAGTCAATTTATAATTTACATTTTAAGTTGCTTTGTGCCTTATAAGCTTTTACTAGTGTGTCTGCAGTAAAAGCAATAAAAAAATAATTAAAGTTTTTTTTCTTTTTTTGAGACATCTAGGGATACCTTAGCCATTTAGTTTGCTTTAGCAATATATGGATTTATGAAGTTCCCGCTCTAAATTTGCGATATTTTTGCATCTTGTCCTGCTTTTCAGGCCACTCTAGAAACAAATGGTGTCTCTTGTTCTCTGAAAACCTTCATCCTCTGTGAACATTAGCATTTTCATGATGTCAGCACAGTGCACTATGTCTTAGTACCGCTAAACTGTGTCACAGAACCAAAACAAAGAGTCAGCTTGAAATAAAGGCACTAAACTCCTACGGGGTATAAAAATCCCTATAGAAATGTTTGCAGATGTAAGAATCCCCTCAGAATATACAAATGTTTTATTTTGCTCCTTTCAGGAGTTTTGCAAAACTCTTGAAAGGGGGTCTTTTCACTGACTGATGCGACATTGAGCCTTCAGCCTGTTCTTTGTTTCTTTGGAGCAGCTGGAGAAGAAGATAACGGCATAACCTTGATAAAATAATATGCATTGTTCTTTGCTTTCCTCTTGGTGATTCGAGATGGAAGACCACCGCACCACCCACCATATTCAGTGGCCATCAATCAGGTGTTTTCCACCGATCTGCGTCATATTCTCTCTTTTTTCATAGTGAAAAAGAGAGAATGAAGTTATTTGAAATGCGATTCATATCAATGGCTAGAGCAAATGAGCTTTACATTAAAAAGTATAAAATCTATTTGAGTATAAGATCTATTTGAAGGCAGATAGATCTCATTTAACCCTAAATGCGATGCTTTCATCAAACCAAACCTGATGTTGGCGTGTTCCTGTAAAGCGTCGCGGTTTATCACCACAATGACTTTTTTTTTTCACAAACCACATGATTCGCAACACAATGACCCCCGAGGCTTGTAGTGCTGGCACCTGCACAGCTGGTGAGGTCTTGTGGGTTTGTTGATGTTTAACCCTCATAGGGCTTCTGTGAGCCGGGGCCAAGCGTGCCAAGGGGGTCTTCGCTCTTTCAGTCCCTCCATGGGTAATGAGCTATAATGGATAGGACCAGGAGCGTGATGAGAATACAGAGGGCCCCATCAAAGCAGCGCTCTGCGCATCCTTTAAAGAAGAAATAAAAAAAAAGACTGCTCTGTAGGCATGCAGCACACTCATTTAGTCGTTAATCCAACCCTAAACTGGTCAAAGGCTCTTTAGATGGCTGTTATAAGGAGATATTACTAATAGTTGAACCTGTAGAAGCTCATTATCCACAGCTGACTATATCACCCTCTGAGAACAGTGTGCACGCAGAGGTAGAACTGTAATGTATTTTGGAAGTGTATTTTCCTCAGGATTCTATAATATAGCAAGTTCAACCATATATGTGTAGCAGGAGTAAATTGGGGACTCTTATTCCTGCTACACATATATGGTTGTGTTTCACATGTTTTTTTTGTGAAACAGTTTGCAGATGTATGCAGTGATAAAAGTTGACAACTTTTATCCGTTGACTATACTGCAAATGGAGTTGGAGTGAATGCATCTAAGTGATTCTGTGACAATGGTACGGTTATTTATTTTTCTAGAAATCAATAAAATGGAGGAAGACTGATAGCCTGGCAAAGGGATTCCTCGTTTCAGCAGTTTCAAATCACTCAAGCTGAAAATGTTCAGATCTACTCTCTACAATGGCATGTTAAATATTTACAACTTCACCAGAGATCATTGAACTTCCTGCTTTTTTATTTTTATTTTTTTTTAATCAAACAAATGACATCTGAATCAGAATCCAAACTTATCTTGGTAGAAGATGTCTGTTGTATCAATTCACCTGATCAGCTGGTCAAAAAAGTAAATAAAATAGAACATTAACTTCATACCTGCGAATCAGTCACTGAAGTCAGACTCTACTTGTCAGCACTAGCAGTAACCCTGATGTTAGTATCTAATAGGGCCACTCGATATAAAAAAAAAAAAAATGTGTAGACCTGTGTTAACTATTTATTGGCACTTCTGATAGTTTTAATCTTTTTAAACCAATGGCAGGCATATTTCTATTTCCATTTGTGTTTTTGCAGATAAACTTTAAATATCTGCTTATGACTGACAAAAGTCAGCACCTGCAGAATACAGACTGGAGTAGAACGGCCAACCGGGGCGTGTTGTCAGTCCCAGATCTGAGCTTTCACTTCAAATCCAACCAAGCATGGAGAAGCACAGCAACCTACTGTCCCTGATGCCACTGCAAAAACAATAGCCAGTCTCAATCCTCAACATCCCCAGCCTAATCAGAAGTGTGACCAGAAGTGTAAAAATGTCGGTAGGCTTTGCCACAGTAATCCCACAAAGAAACACTGGACTCTGTGGCTGACTTAAGAAAAACAAAACAACAACAACAACAAAAAACAGCTGTCAACTGTCTCTTACAAAGCTGTAGGTCATTAATGTCAGCTAGTATTATCCATCAAACAATTCTAAAACTTTTTTTCCCCAGTTTGAATTGTTTTAAAATAGCATAAAGCAGCTACAATCAATGATCTGTCTGTCCAGCTGTTAACCTTTCAAGTCTTTCTTCCCTGCTCTACAAACTAGACATCCATCTTCAACAGGTAAAGTAACTATTACTGCCAATAACCTCACATAACCTCTCCACAAAAATTGCAAGCCCTTAAGGGCCCACTGCATTGCCATGGTGATAAGCTTAATGCATTTTCCCTCCAGTCATCTTTGTAAAAGACCCTGACCTTCCATTTTACTCATTTTGGTTATGTCCTGCTGAATCTTCATTTCAGTAACCCACACAGACTTTTATTCAAATTTAAAAGGCTTATGCAGTCTTTTAGCCTTTCTTATTTGGCCTTAAAGGAGGCGTAGAAATAGCTTCACATTCACAATGGAAGTGGTAATACTTTACTTTATTATTACTTTATTCAACAGACTCATGGTTCACAAGATACACAAGAACATGACATAAAAACAAGGGAAAAAAATAAAGTAAAAAATAAAATAGATCTTATAAAAGAAGGAAATAGTTTGGTAAATTTCTGTTATAATAGAGTCATTAATATTATATTATTGATTATGACTGACGTAGGTAAGAAGGGTATTTAACTAAAGTTTTCTTTTGCCTTCATGAGTGGGAAATGTGCATGTGAACATGGAAACCTTACCTAAGGATTTTATTGTTAAGTCTGGCTGAGAGAATGAAGCAGAGGTTCGACTCAGCCAGCTACCATCTAGCATCTTAAGTTCAGAGGAAAACCTCAGGCCTGAAAATCACTTTTCCAGCTCCAGCAGTATGGTCCGTAACATTCTTACTTCTATTTGAGGGTGGGTGATAGCCCAGCACCGACTTTGGTTGCTAAATTGAGCTTCACGGCCAAACTGGCTCTCAATCAGCGAGCGCTTTTATGTTTTACAGAGACCGATCCAAGTTGCTTGTGGCTTGAAGCCTATAGAACAATCCTCCCTGTGACTCTACATGCTGTTAAAAGATTAGCATTGCAGGCCTAAGCTATGAAATGAAGGTAAAAGAGTTATATCTTGTAAACTTAAACCCGATACTGGTATACATGTTTTCTTTATTTCTCACCTCCCACTGTGTGTCTTCCAAACATTACTTCACTGAGGTCAAACTGCAAGAATGGTATTTAATGTTTGTCTTTAAGTCCAGGTTTATAACTCATCTTTATTCACCAGCTTTTTACTGACACTGTTATCTGTTCTTAATGTGTTTTTATGTTTTTGGCATGCCCCATTTTTAAAGTACCACATAAATAAAGTTTGATATGTTATGGCATATGTGTCAGGTATATTTCTCTGAGATAAAAATGATTTGTGTAAAGCATAGTCCTGAGGACTACAATAAGTAAGATACAAATCTTGTTCTCTCCCAGTTTTACAGTGACAGAAATGTGCTTTATCTCGGAGTGTTTTTTTTTTTTTTTTAAATGTGTGGTTGTAAAACCCTTCAATAGAATATCAAGTGAAGGAATGTCACTATTTTGGAATTGGAAATGATTGATCTTCTTTCTAAAATGTTTTAGGGGAAATTTACAGATACGTCTAAATCAGTGGTGTCAAACTCATTTTTGTTTTGGGAAATCAAGCAAATCAAGATTGTGAATGCTCTTAAAGGGCCCGCAGTGCCGGAATCGTGTTGATAAAATCTGTTCACAAACTGTTAAAATATCAATTAATTTCTAAAATGACACAATAATATTGATAATCTTTTAAGTTCCTTCAAGATTCTGTGATAATTTTAGGGATTTGTAGTGTTTGTGGTTGTAATTTGGAAACATTTGCAATATTTATTTATGACAGTAAATGTGACTATGATCTGACATCCATCAAGACTGAAGCAGCTGTTTAGTACAAATAAAGTGTTTGGCAGATTTTGAGAAAAATCTGATTAAAAGCCACCCAATTATTAGTTGGTCCCAATTATTAGTGTAAAAAAGTGCAAGGATTTGTTGAGTTTGCGTGAATTTCCACAGTAATTAAACTCCAGCCACCCGGAGTTGAATTACTTCTATTATTTCTGTTCAGAGGCAAGGTTGATTTGACTTGAAATTAGCAGAATTTCCTGAAAAAGACAGAAGAAAGGCAAAGGTTCTTAATTCAGAAACATACGAGTCAAAGTTTCTCATTTTTGCGTCTCGCTCCACATAGCTTCCCCTCTGGGTCGGATGAGACGGATTCTGAAGTCGCAGCTGCATCTCACCTCACAGGCTCCTCTCCTGTCTCCTTCATTTACATAATACAAGATTTACATAAGGAAAGATAAGACTTGTAAAACTTTTATTCCCCTTCCGTGACTGACACGGTCTATTAGGCTAACTGACATTCTTGTCCCCTATCGGACCAAGAAAGCGCTGAAGTGCCTGTTCGCTGCACTGAAAATTAGAAATGAAAATGAAAAGATGGATGCTGCCATAAAAGATAAGGAACGAGACAGATGACACACTTGAGAAAAAAAAAAAAAAAAAACAGCATAAAAAGAGACTGTTCTGCCATCGGGTGTCATTGAAAGCCAGGCTGTGTCTCGGTCAGATGCTCACATTTTTAAGTTAAACAAATCACAAAGTTGATAACATAATTGTGATGGCAATTAGAAAAAAGCACGAGAGAATTTGTATTTTTAAACAAAATGATGCTCATCAACAGTGGAGTACAACAGCTGAAGGCTGATATTAATTATGGTAAGATTTTTCTTTTAATTTTGGCGTCGAAATCGGCTTTTGCTTCAACTTGCTTTAAAAACATCAATGTTACATCATATCTTGCCTTTTCCTCTGAACTGAATTCGAATTGAGCTTGGTGGATTTAAATCTTGACATTATTTCACTTATTCCCTCCTAAGATCCTTTCAACGTCAAATCTCAATGGACGTTTGAGGAAGAGATGATGATTGAGTTTAGCAGCTGCAGCAGCTTCAATTGGTCTATTCCAGGTGCAGCTAATTTGCCTGATAAAAGTGGGGCGGTGGTATATGATTGGTTTCAGTGTGGGGAGGGTGTAGCTGTACGCTTCACTAATTGGATTAAGGAAACCGGAAATAATTTTCCCTTCTTGATTCTACACTTATAAGATGACAGGATGAAAGAGAGAGAAACGGCTCAAAATGGTATGTGTGTCCAGTTGGCTGAAGGACTAAAGACGTAGCCACACATTTTTCTTTTTCAATACTTATTGCGTGTCTGTCTTATGGTGCGTTCACACCAAACGCTTTTCGTGCGCCGTGTATGTCTGGTTTACGTTCAAAATCTATGTGGAGCTGAATCCAGGTTCCATCACATCTAGAGCAGTAGGATTTGAAACTTTGTGAGCATTTGACGAGGCAAGCGAGATTGACTGGTAGGCCTGTGATGGAAAACAACTAGAGAGATTTTGAGATCTGATGAGGCCTCAACGAGCCTACATGCAGACTTTGGATGTAAATCAGATGCGTGAAACGCATTTGGTGTGAGCGTACTATTAGGGTCAGGGTTGGGATAATAGCATGACACTGTAGAGCTCTGTTTTTAAATTTGTTGGTTTCTATTATGCTGGCTTAAATTTTGAAGCCTCACATGGGAAAATCGTTTTATAATTTATGAATGACCTGGGCTGAGTCAGAGACTCTCTCGCCTTTTGGGTTTTAGAATGTAACCGTTTTGTGAAAGGGGCGATTAAAAAAAATCGACGTTAAAAAATTGTCAAATGATTAAAAATTTTTAAATTTTTTGTAAAACATTTTCAAAACCATGTATTTTTTTCCTTTCTACTCACAATTAGACTTCAGTCTCCTATTAGCACAGTGAAGGTTGTGGTTGTGATAAAAATGACTTGTGGCTTGAAATATTGAGGTGTTTTTTTTTGTTGTTTGGAAAGGAAACAGGTGTGCATTGCACTTTGCACAATTTGTTCATTTCACACCAGCAATGCGTCAGCGACGGCTGCTATTGTTTTAAGAACAAGAACGGTAAAGTAGGTGTTTAGGTCCGAGCGTATCCTGTTGTGCGGTCAACCAACTCGCACAGGGTCTGGTGTGTATGTGTCATGTGTTTGTGGGAAGGAAAGGGAAGAAGAAGTAAGGGTGATGTCATATTGGATGACTTCACTTCAGATGTGCCAGGGAGTACGAGAGCATTGCACTGCCCTTTTCTTATCAGGGTGCTCTGCCCTGTCTTTCATCCTCCCAATGCCAGCCCTGCCAGTCCCGTACTTCCAGAAATAGACTCAAGCTTTCCTCTAACTCTCCTACCAGCCCACCAATCTGATCTCAAAACCCTCCCACTTACATTCCAGTCTCGCCAATATCAAGCCTGTGGCTGACTTCATTGGCTAAGTTACTTTGCCAGAGCTTGAGACCATACAATCTCTCAGCTGACCTGTTCATATTCCGGCATGGTTGACAGCACACATGCCTCCCTCATCCTCCCACCGACAGCGGCGACAACAGCAAAGAGGAAACACCTCACAGCAGAGCCAGCGGGACGTGGAACACACACTCTCTCTCCCACTGGAGCCACACTGGAGGGGGCAAGCTAGGCTGCACTACACACGCATGCGATCCCCCCCTCCACAACACACACGCATACACACAGACACAGACACTGGCTCCTCCCTTTGCGAACAGAAAGAGAAGGGAGGTGCAGTCAATCACTGAGAGTAAGTGGAAGGTGCTTTAGTAGGACTTGCTCAGAAGGGGGGGGGGCGTAACAAATCCTGTTCATTTTCTCCAAATAAATATTGAAGGTAACGATCAGGTTTCTTTTATCTGGAGCGAGGGGAAATAAGCAGAGGAAGATAAAGGGCGTGCGTCTGATTTCAGAGGCAACACAGGAAGTAGGGCATGCTCAGCGCAGGGGTGAGGAAGGGAGGGTGGGAGAAAGAAAAGGAGGAGAGGGAGAGCTTTGTGGTGCTTTTTTTCCACCCCTCTTCTTAAAGGAGCAGCAAAGAGGAAAGACAGACACAGTCGGTCAGAGGGAGAGGAGAGGACCACAGCTAAAGACGTTTGGAAGGAGGTCTGCATCAACAACAAAAAAAAAAAGAGGAAAAAGTGGGGTGGAATGGAGCTCTGAAATTACATTTTTCCCTCATTTTCCTCTGGCTTTTTCCTCCTCCTACCTTCCTCCCCCCCACCACCACCAAATCTGGCTCAGTCTGCTTATTTTCTCAACTCTGCAAGTGTCATAAGACTGGCTATGCCTGGTGAGTGTTGACCGGCTCTTCACATGTCATCGTGCCTTGTCATCCTTTGCGAGACGGTCGTTTCAAGCGGACGCGCGTGGCTGCGAGCGGAGATGCGGATGCTGACGGCTCGCTGTAAACTGTTTCCACTCCCGTGAGTCTGTGTGCAAGTGATGCTCCGGCTGCACTGTGCTCCTCTGTCACCAGCAGCGTCTTGACCACACGCAGACTCGCAACGCACCTTTTGTGCTTTCCGGGAGTGCGCTGTTGTTATGCAACTGCTCAGTTCGCATTCATGGTCGGACGGAGCAAGCTGTCGTGACAGATTTTTATAGAAGCCATAAAAAAAAGAAAAGCTTTTGTTCTGTTTTATTTGCTCGTTTGGGAGCGTGGAACTCGAATGTGGGAACGCCACACCACGCCGGCCTGTGTGACGGAGGTGCGGCCAGCTAACACAAATCAGATGACTGGGCCACATTGTGAGGTCAGCTGCTGGTTCTGGCCAACAGTTTCGGGCCAATTAGATTAACTATAAAAAAAATAAATAAATAAAAAAAATACAAGCAATGAGGGTAGTCTATTGTTGGTGGCTTTTAATCATGATGTTTCTTCTTTGATGTTGTGTCATCAAAATTTTCTTCAAACTTTAGAAGGTTAACTCTGAGTTAATTAGAATTAAACATTGCATCGAGGGTAAATTTTTTTTCCTGCAATGTATGGCGGAGTCTTTATCAGCCTCTCCTGATATTTATTGGACGTTTCCACGAATCTAAATAGACCAATGGATGCAGGCTCCTCAGATGTTCACAACAATTTTAGATTGACCTAAGAGCATCATTTCTGTTGATATCAGATAAAACTGTATCTACTCTGTGATTTTTACTGTTTCAGCTGAAAAGGAAAGAGAAAAACGAACCTTTGAGTTGCGATAAAAAAGAAAAAAATGACGAGACCATTACATGCAGAAAATCTATCAGTAGCTGTACATCATATTGGATTAAGTCAATGCCATTTCACTGGATTTATTTGGTCATCAAAAAAATAGAGTAATAAATATATTTTTTAGGGAAATATGTGTCTTTGTGCTCTAAGAAAATCAGGAATTAAACTTTTAAACTGTTTTTTCTTCGATTTGTCCCCCACACCACAGAACTGATGGTTTGTATGTTCTATTTGAGTCAACTTGACAACTTAATTATTTAATTTTGTACATTTATGCAAATTTATCCTGATTTGCAAAGAGTGATTTCATTTGTGTTTTATAAATAACCACATTCATTGAATAAAACCACTCATCAAAGTAAGAAAAATAAATAAATAAAAGTTACCAACAAAGATCATCTGTCATCTCAAGCTACTTTATAGAACAAGTCCAGCTACACTGAATCCACTTTGGTCCAAATGAATTTCAAATCAAAAATTTCAATACAATACAATCAATCAAATTGAAAACAAATAACATAGAGTTCAGTTTATTCCTAACTTTAATACAATACAGTGAAATTTAGCTGATCATTTAAAGCTGGTTAGTAAAAAAAACAACAAAAAAAACGTATTTTTTAAAAAAAAATTTTTATTGCAGCCTCATTCTGAGCGAGCATGTGGCGACAGGAGAAAGGAACCATCCACCCTGACCTGGATTAAAATATGCAGTCATCTGTGATGGATTTATTTGAGAATACAAATAAAGAGAGACAACGTTATTTGCAGTAATACTTCCATTAGCGGCTTTGAACTGACCAAGTACATAAAAAAAAAACATATATATATATATATATATATATATATATATATAG
>CAEGAA010023646.1:0-24099 GCA_903067105.1 Poeciliopsis infans | reverse complement strand
CGGACCCTGGACCCTGGACGAGCCCTGGACGGACCCTGGACCCTGGACGGGCCCTGGACCCTGGACGGACCCTGGACCCTGGACGAGCCCTGGACGGACCCTGGACCCTGGACGAGCCCTGGACGGACCCTGGACCCTGGACGGGCCCTGGACCCTGGACGGACCCTGGACGGACCCTGGACGGGCTCTTGACCCGTCCAGGGCTTGCAGCTCTACTGCAGAATGTTTTAGGGATAAAAAAAAAAAGAAAAAAAAAACTCTGGAAAAAGTAGTCACTAGATTTTTCACTTGTTTTTTTTTTTAAGTCCCTGGAGGGTCTGCAAAACGAGGAACAGGGATTGTTTCATCCTGACCACAGCGTCACTGACCCTCCTCCTCGCTTCCCCACACCTGGCCACACCCCTCAGTGTTTCTTGGCTCCTTGTGAAGGGTGTCCATGTCTGTCTTCTGGACATCTGTCCAGTCTGTCGTCCCCACGGTTTTGTCCTCGTGACCTAGATGGAGGAAACATTTGCAGGTGTTTAGGAGTTAATTAATTAATTGTAAGTTAGTTTCTTCACTTGAATGAAGAAACTAACTTACAAGAAGCTTTTCAGAAAAATTTGAGTGTTTGTTTTAAGTCGAATGAAAAAGTATTTATTTCATTAGCAGATTATGTCACTTATAACAAGACATTTCCCCAAATTATAAGCCAAATAACCTTCCAATGGAACTAATACTTTTCATCAAAACTGAGGAATGAATGACTCTAAACAAGCATCTATAACTTGGTGAACAGTTGCTTGTAGGTTAGTTTTGTCTCATTTCAAATGTACACGAGAAACTAGACCAAAAATACTTGGTAAGATTTATTTATTTATTTTTAATGTAGAGTGACACATTGAATTCTGGGTTTTCATCATCTGTAAACCATAATCATCAACATTTCAAGAAATAAAAGTTTTAAATATTTTCAATGTGCGATGTATAATATAATATATCTTATAGTTTTATAATATATAAAAGGTATGTATGTGCCTGTAGTCAAGCCTTATTTTGAGGTAAAAGGTTTTTTGTTATCAATAATTTACACTTCCTAATTTATCTGTTGTTTTAAACCCACTGCTGACTCTGAACTATTGTGAATATGGTATGTTTATTATTTACTTGAAACTGTCTCCGTTTGTGTTTAGATCATTTATAAATATGAGAGAAGTCATGCATGTGCAGCATGTTTGGAAAAGCACTCTGTTCGTTCCTAAACTGCTGCCAGGCTAGTTAAGTGTTTCTGCTGTACTTACGTTATATGCAAATTCATCAACCCATGTACCTTGATCATTTACACATTTTAACCTCAGTTAGTTTAATGTTTCTATGGAAACAAGAAAATAATATTCTACTTCATCAAATCTTATGAAGTATGCAGTTGTAGTTTATGCAGTTTGTGCATGAAAAGCTACATTAGTGGAAAGCTTGCGTAATGTTTTACAACGTGCTTAAAATCAATTTAAGTTTGGAAAGAAATTAGACTCAGAAGGAATGTAAATAGATACAACAATTTATGTGAACATTTTTTCAGCCAATGTTGTTTCACTTTGGTACAAAGACCTCCACACAAACCAAAAGCTGCCTTTACATTACGCCTGAGAAGGTCCAGTCTGTTTGTTGGGTCAAATTTGTTCGGGTCAGTACCAAATGTATAAACAGGAAACTGATGCTGAGAATTTCATTATGTCATCAGTATTTCTCTGTAGTATTTCAGGCAAAATGGTCTGAAAAGGATACAAATTTCAAGACACATTCGGAGAAGATGTCTTGAAAGTTCAGTGGGACTTTGTGTTTTACGGAAAAGACCCATATAAACAAGGTCATTGTTTATTAATAAACGGTTGTTAATCAGAATTAATTCACTATTTAACAAGGCAGTCAATAAGTCAACACAGTTTGTTTGTATAACTTATTCCTCTCCATGAATGAAGATGAAGTGTCCATGAATGTCAGATTGCTATTAAAATATTGATGTCAACACAATATGAATGAAGTAAACAAAGCCTCGATATAATTAAGGAGTTGGCTAACGGGAAACGTCGCAGAGTGCATTTGGATCATGTGCTCTCTTAGAAACAGCAACTGAACATGCAGTATTCATGTCCTCAATGAGGCAGGTGAAAACTAGCACACAGCGCTAATCGACGCAGAAGGCTCAATGCTGCTGTTACACCAATAGTAGGTAAACTAAAATAAGTTTTGCTGTCATTTTAGTGTTATTTGGAGCTGACCGCTTCACTGTGTACCTGGTTTTAGTAGACAGAAGAACTGCTGCAGATTGCTTGCGTCCTTCAGTGTTCTGCTAATGGACTTTTCCCACTGATGTGGCACATTACCGAGAGAAATTGAATTTAAGCAGATACCTCAAAGAAGCTCTGATGCTGGAAGCGATGTGGGTTAATATGCACTCGAACCAAATATTTCCACTTGTCTGCTTGCAATTTCTGCATAACTGAACTTGGATTACAAAAGTCGCTGCAAAGACAAAAAAAAGATGGATTCAGAAGAATGATTAGGTAGAGGTCATGACCTTTTTTAGCAGCTTCACAGTAAATGCGGTGACATCATAGCCAAGAAAGCGATTAAGCAAAGAGACAAAAATGAACAGACTGCATAATTTAACCAAAAAAGAATGTAAAAGATTTCTACGCAACACCGGGATAAATGATTTTTCTTTTGCACACACTGACAGTCAAAACACACAAAACATTTATTTAAGGACTACAAAGGTGGATTGTACAGATATCTCCTTCCACAAGGTTTTTCTCAAAGACGGCACTTGGTCTTTGAGAAATGCTTGCCCAAAATGGGCAACCATTTGCACAGCTTAATGGTTTCCCCGGGAGACTAAAGGATTTCTCAAACATGCATCAAAGCAACAATCCAGTTGTGTTTTTGATGAGGGAATAACATTAAAAACATGGTAATCTGAAATTTTAGGGTGTCGCTCCTGAGTATTGACCTTCTGTGTTCAGTACAAGGTTGTTCCACCATAATGTTAAAAATAACTTTGCCTCAGTCCAGCAGATAATTAGCCAATGATGCTCTCTGGATCCCAGTCAAGCTCACTGTGCTGGAGGGCTGGCCAGGATATCAATCATATAAGTTAAACAATGAAAGCCGAGAGCTGCTAGTTCTCACTTGCACCCAACAAGGACACCTCTCTGGTGGCGGTTCAGAGCCTGAGGCTGTTCTGAACTTTTTCACCTTTATCTAACTGGATCTATTGTCTTTCCTTTAGTTGGTATTCCAGTTACTGTGTGGCACTGACTCACTTTTTCTGTCAATTTACTGCAACACCTGCGGGTGGTGGTTAATTTTCTCCCATTTGGCCCCCCAAAAAAGCCCACAATTAAACACTTTTCTCATGTGTTAACAAGGCAACAATGCAAAAAATAGCTTGGACAGCTTCAAGAAATAAGATTAAAAAAAGGAAAACACAAAGATTTATTGGTTTTCGGATGGCTTACCCAAGGAGACAGACTAAACACGGGAATCACTCGTATTAACTTTGTGAAGAGGATCCTTTAAGAACTTGAGTTCAGGAACTTTCTTCTTCTCGTTTTGATCGTCGTCACGAGGGAAATCAGGGGCATCAGCAGGGCCAGCATGGCGACCCAGAGCAGAGCTGGAGACACAGCCTGAGCTGCAGCTCTACTTCTCAGCAGCCTGTTCACATCCATAGAAATAAATGTGTTGGACTATTTCTCCAGAATGACTATCAGTGAGGGTGCAATATGCAAACATACTAAGTTTGCTGTGATTATCCCAGTTCAAACACTTTTTGTCAATACTGGTGTGCTCTAACTTATGAGTGGCGTTTATTCACCAGCCTACAACTCTCCAATGTTGCCCACTGAGAGCAAGAGGCTGAGTGGGAATGGGCTTTTGATCAGACCAGCAGTGAAATTAGTGGCTATTAAAAGTTGTTTTGCCCTTTAATCTCCTTGATAAATAAAATCATGATAGTTAAATCTGGCTTGTTGAACAATATTTAGCAAAAAGCTTCCATGTGTGCTGCCACACACATGGCTTGAAACATGGCTTGCAGTCTTGAACTCAATAGTCTGTTCTAATTTTATTGTCTAATGGGAAATTACTTTGCAGCATATCCACACAAAAAAGCACAAACTTTATAATACAAAAAAATCAGTCAGCATCAGCAGCAATGCAGGTAATAACTGTTAAGGTTTTTTTTTTTTGGAAAAATGTGACAATAACAGGAATAAAACAGACTTAATGTCTCTTGATCGGGCTGTTGGAATAAAATGTCTAAGGAAGGAAGTTGAACATTTCTCAGAGGATGTACTGATCATAACTGCTGTTTTCTTCTTCAGCACCCAAAAGTGATAAAAGTCCAGAGGCACATACTCAAGCTTACTTTGCATTCTCTAACACTGACATGTGCACACTGTCTGCACATGGCTAAGATTTAAAAGTTGAGCGTAGCCACTGCGCACATTTCTCATGAGAAATTCCTTCATTTTCCACAATTTGAATGGATATTAGTAAGTTTAATGATCTGGTTGGGCGCCCAGCCACTGCACACCTGCTGGTATGGCACAAAGTGTCGGCCTGGCGGCTGCGCCTCTTTGTGGTCGGCAGAGCCGACTCTCAACCTCACCAGCTCGGTGTCGCATACAAAACGATTTGATGAGAACATGTTTAGTGCCGAGCAGCTTGGGACACAGAGGCTGGGGATTCCGTGTCCCAAGTCGACGCAGAGTCCCAGCTGGGACGCACCATGGTGGCGCCTTTGTGCGGACGCGTCTGGTGAACATCTACTTAGAGTGGAGGCTTTCAGAGAGACCGTATCATCCAGATATTTTTTAAATGCCTGTTAGCCTCCATACAATGAGAGTCGTTGGGATATAGAAAACACAGCTAGAGAGAGACAGCAACTTTTTTGTGAACAAGTTAAAGAGTATACTCTTGTACACTAAGATCTGTCTGTTAAGAAGTGTAAGATCCACAAGGTTGAAGTTAAATTTAAACTGGTTAAGGAGCTTATCAGTTAAATGTTATGGCTGAATAGGATTAAATGGTTAATAAAAGCCAATGATAGGAGCCAGCTATAGACTGTCGCACCACCAAGGTAACAAAGCAGGAACCTTTTGCTGCTGGTTCTTCTCTTTTAGTCAACAGAATGTGTCACTGAAATTATGAAAGTCATTAAACATCAAATCTGTTCAGTTCACAGGGTGACTGATCATCTGAACTGAAACCAGGGAGACACGTCCAGTTACAGGAGCCAGGCGTGTGTTTCATGCCCACCCAGAGAACAATTAAATTATTTCTCCCCAACCTAGCTTCAATTTTATCTTTCTGTTTTAATTTGGCTTTTCTTTTGTACTTCAAATTGGATCTTCAACCTGATGTTTTTCATTTTATTTTTTTTCACTTCATTAAATGTTTTACTCCTATTATTAATCAGCCCTTCAAGAGTTGTGGAACGCCATCATAAGGGGAAAAAAATCGTTACTTTTTTCTACTTTTGAAGGAATAATAATATCTCTACTAAAGCAGAGAGAAGTTAACAAAAATATTTGTTTTTCTGATAGGAGGTTATCATGGGGCTGCATCTCCAATGACCATATAATTGCACAATTTGACATTTCAAAACTAAATTAAATTAATGGAAACGCGGCAATTTTTAAAAAAACCCATTGGGCACTGATATGAGGTGGTTCTTTTTGGCCTTGTTGAAATAGTTAATTTTGCAATGGAAACATTTTTTTTTTGTGTGTGTGTCACATGGGACACATTATCAACAACCAGATTTTGCCACTGGCACGAGCCATGAAGAAGATGACAGGAAGTAGCTGAAGAACCATGGTACACTATGTGTTTTTTTTGTTGTTGACATTTTAGAGGCACTGAGAAATAACTTTATTCTTTCTTTTTGTGTCATTTCTGCTTTACCTTTGCTATTATTATTCCCCCCTGAGAGGCTGGTTAAAACCATACATTTCTACAAAGTTTATCATGCCGATGTCGATGTGAAAACCAATGAAGGAAAAATCATGAACCTACAAAAGTTTGTTTTTTTAGAGCTGAAAAGTCTCAGTGTACTTGGCAGTAGTGGCGATAACAACAGTGGTGTTTATGATCTTTGATAGCAATAAAACATACGCAACCATTAAACGTTCCTTTTCAAGCATATCGTTTTCTTTTAACGCTCAAGCAACCTGGATTTTTATTTTTTGATTAGATAAAGAGAAAAATCATTCAGATCTGAAAAAAAGTGTCTAGAAAGATAAACACTGGTAAAATAGTAAATATACAGTTTCACTATATATATACTTACTCAGAGGTATAAACACATTCAAACAAGGAAAGTATTGTGAAACAAATGTTACCTGAATTCTACCTAATAATAGCTGAAGGCTCATAGAAAAAAGATGTATTTCTGCCAACTTTGGAAAAAAAACCTTGCAGGGAGGAGACCGACGTCGTCTGGATGCTGCTGATGCTCAGCTCTTCAAAAAGCTGCTGAAAACAAGAAGGGCAAAGCTTGAACATGAAATGTTTTCAGACATGAAAAGTGTTTGGAATATAGAAGGACATCAGCTTTCCATTTCATCAATCAGTGTATATGTCTGTGTATTAAACTATGAAAAGTATTTAAAGAGTAAATACTCAACTCTGAATGGTTGATTTAGAGGCAGTGTTTTGAACTTCTGAAATCCCACTTTAAAAAAAATATATAATCACAAGAAAGGAAGAAATTACTCTTGGAAGAAACAGATCAGAATGTTAAACCTGTCTTCGTTTATAGCAGTCATGCATCATCAACATGGCAAGGACGAGTTGCATTTGAAGTGAACCGACAGCAACAGATACGGCTGAGATTTGTGAGGGGAAAAAAGTTTAAAGGGGTCGAATTGGACTCACTGATGTTGCAGACAGAAACATCCAGTCGTGATGAAATTCTGTTTAAAGCTTTGAAATATTTCCGGTGTTTTTAATATGCTGTGCCTCAGAGGGACACAATGTGATAGCCCCAGTAATCAAAGAGATCTGACAGCAATAAAAATCAAACACAATGGCGAAACAAGGACAGGTGGCTGTGAGCAAAGGTGGGATTGAATTCTGCAAAAGCTGGGGACACACTGCACAATATTTTGCCAAATCCAACAGCCATTTGACAGCAAGGAACACTCTATTTTAGACTGCAGGAGCTGCGGACAGATAGCAAGGTGAGTTGGCACAAACATCTGGTGGTGTGTGTGGAGGTGTGAAGGGAACCAACCTCATTTGCATTCAAACAAACATTGACATTCTTTGACAAACCCGTCTGGAGTCAGACTTATCTGATTACTGGCCCAACTGCAAACAGCTAATGAGCAAATAGTTTATTTCTTGGAAACTTTATGTGTAACTGTAAATCTTTCTAAACTTAACACAAAATACCACTGGATGTAACCTAAACTGTCACCTAAATAATTACAATCACAAAAGTAAATATAGAATAAGCTATTTTCCCTAACAAAAGGAAATCCTTTCAACTTGATTGTCAGAGACAGAAAATTAAAACAAGGCCATGCCTGACTCTTTCTATGATGTGATTTACACCAATCATGACAGTATGGTATGAAACAAACGATCATTGAAGAAAAACAAAAAAATAGAGCTGTTTGTGGCCTCTCCCAGTGCTAACTAGAAACAACCAATCAGAGCCAGGAGGTGGGCAAAGACCCGCCTCTTGGGTCTGGTTGGTTGATTTTGGTCAGGAGTGGTGCATTTATTCACATGACAATAACAGCTCTGCTTGGAGGAGGAGATCCATCTTCTCACAGCTTATCTGGCTCAGAGCAAACTGCCACGACATGGTGATAGTTTCAACAAATGTCTAAAAAAAAATATATATATATATATATCACTTACTGCAGGTCTAAGGTAAACTCTTTACCATGTAAGATGCCATCAAGATAATATGCCTGTATGGTTTTTTCACTCACTAAGGTTCTATAAGTAGTTTTCTTAAGCGTACTTCCAGGTGGTGTAAGGTGAGCCATCAGTGTGAGCTTCATGTTGACAAGACGCACCTGTTCCTTATCAAACACCATCAAGCCTGATCTTAAAAGATTGGTAACTCCAGCAAAACCTCACTAGCTCTTCAGTTCTTTATACAGGGTGCCAAATTTAACTAAATTCAAGTCTATGGATTCCTGTTGAGTTTGAAATGTCAACTAATTTTTATATCTCAAATCAAGAAGCTTGTGCCACCTCAAGTTTCCAAGCAGAACCGTCTGCTACAAGCTTTTGGCCCTTATCCACTAGAGCCTTCTCAGTGCGGCTGGATGTGCGGTTCTGCGTTTGAAAGGGTTTCCCACTAGTATCAGCTTCGTGGTACCAGCCCCTACTTCAAGACCCACTTCACTGCAGAGTCTGGCTGAGTGTATTTGGAGTTAAGGACAATGTTTGTCTGAGAGGACTGTTCAATGTCGCTTCCATGTCCTTCATTGTTGTGTTTGTCAGGTACAGACTCCGTCGTGCTAGTTTTTAGACTTTAAGCAAACAGTTGTCTGTCTTCATCCTGAGCTTGATGAGATACTGAACACTTGGTTCAGCATCATCCTTCATACCGGTGTACTTTCTTTGGATCATGATCATAGAAGTATAAAATAATCTTTCTAAACAAATGCCAAAAACTCTTTACTCAACTGAACTAAAAATAAAGAGACATGATAAAGGTAAGGAAATTCTAGATGATTTATTATTTAAAGGTTTTTTCATATTTCTTTAAGGGCTTTCAAAGGTGTGACTTGGAAAGAAAAGTGCAGAGCTGATTAAATTAAACGGTACGATGAGAAATTTCCAACAACAGACTCAAGCTAATTGGCTCATTACCTAACACAAGTTGCTGTAGCCTTTACACTCTAGTAATGTTACTTTTACCTTTTGAAAGAAGTGTTTTGAATGTACAGAATAAGTTCAGACAGAGTTCACAAAGGTCACCATGCTACAATGAGCTCAGTACGGAGAAAACAATGTGCTAATACAAGACAAGATAATAAGCGAGGGAACTGCAGAATTATAAGTTTGTGGGAGATGCAGGGAGTTCAACAAAGGTCGAATGCAGCATGCTGACTGAGTGGGAGACTGAAGTGGAGAAACAATAACAAGAGACTGTCCAGGGTTGTGCAAAGCGAAGCTATAGTTAATACAGAGGACCAAAGTTGTTGGAATCATAAACAACTTCACTAGTAGATAAGTGTATTTCAGTTCTTCACCTTCCTGAGGTTCATTCACATGCAAAAAACACATTGATTCTACTAATAAAGTTGTTTTTAGCACTTCACATATGGCTGGACTATTTACTTTATGATTTCTAACCATTTCCATGGGAATTTATACTAGAAACAACTCATTAACAGACTGGGGCAGAAGGTTACAATGTTTAAATTGCCAGTGACCATAGCTGACCTACTCCCGACCTTTGTGGACTTGTCTTCAGGTAACCTACAAACAGTCAGTTCTCAGATTTCCTGAGAGAAATGATGTGGAGGTCTGACGCTGTCTTCATTAGGTGGTATGTGTCCCAGTGGATGTTTGCAGAATCTGAGCTTAAGTAGCTTTTGTGGCGTCAGCAATGATGGCGCCCAAACACAGAATGCTAGCATGAGAGTCCAGGCCCTCTGGACGAAGCAAAGTGTAGGACAAGGGACTGGTTTTTATCAGGCTTGACTAAATGAGAAAATGTTGGAGTGAAGGAGACACATGTAGAGACTGAACTATCCGTTCAACAGTAAGAGAGTTTCTCTGACAGAAGGAGACTCTTTAGATTCAACACAGAAACACTGAGGAACCAGAACTGAACCAGAATCCTGGATAAAGAGGTTCTGTGAATGTGGTGTGGAAGGTATGAAGGTGGATCAGTGAGTTAGAGGAGACTCTGTAGAATGACAGAATACCAGCAGGACAGTCCACATATACCGCCACCCTGTTAGAGACAACAGAGGAGGAGACAACTGTTTCTGTGAATTTGTGCCAGACAGAGTAACCTTCAACATCAGAGCATCTCAAACTCCAGGAGCAACCATTCCATCCAAACACAGCGCCATCTTGAATTCCTTTCCTCTTGATTCCTCTGTAACTCACTGATATAAAAACTGCTCCTCTCCACTCAATCTCCCAGTAATGGCAAGCAGTCAGGCTGTTACTACACAGCAGCTGAGACCAGTCATCAAATCTGTCTGGATGATCAGGATATGACTGAGAATCCTCTTCACATGTCACCTTCCTGTTGTCTTCAGACAGTGTGAGCTCTCTGTGCACTGTGTTTGTGTCGATGGCGAGTTGACATGAATCTGATGAAGAGAACAAACACAATCCAGCTGCAGCTTTTCATCATTTACTAACACCTTCCTGATGACTCCTGAATGACAGTTTGAAGATGGTTGAATGTGAACTGCTTTGTTGTCATGAATCAAATGGAAAACACACTTACACATCCTCAGACCTGGTTTCAACCATCGGACTCCAGCAGGCTTCCTGAAAGGAGGAGGAAGGTCAGACCATAAGTTCCTTTCAGCAAATAAACATGGACATTATAATAATTCATTTCAATTCAATTTACTTTATTAGGTCCCCAAAGGGCAATTCATTTACAGCAAGTAGTGGTGGCTGCCAACACATTCACACAAGCCTTTACACAACAATTCATAAAATGAAGATAAAATGATCCATCCAAGATGCATGTTAAAAATAAAAATAATAAATACATATTTGGATATTAAACTGAGTGTGGACAGCATGAGTGGAATCTAAAGTGACTTTTTGGCTGTGGATACGGAGTTGGACTTGAACAGGCCCAGAATGTCATTCAGTTGTATTCTTTTGGTTTTTCTGCATATTTTGGTAATACCCCATAAGTGGTAACAGTTTGTCAAATTCTACAAACCAAACCAGCGAAGAAAAGGGAACGTGAGGACAGATTTAATGAAACACTTTCATAAAAACACAATCAAGCTCCTGAACTTCCAGAGGAAATGCATCCTCTGGTGGGCTTTGCTGCAGATTCAGAATTCTTATAAGAAATGTATCAATATAATTGATAAACCATATGATAAATGCCCATCCCTAGCAAGAATTATTGTTTAGTTAGAAAAGTGAACCTAAACAGATGCTACATGAAGCCACAGTCTGGTCAAAGGGATCAGGGCAACATTTTGAGCTTGGTCACACCCTTAACCCTCACCCCTGGAAAACGCAATGGAACAATGCCACATGAACTTTCAGCTGCATGTTAAGGGGTTAAAAATAAAACAGTGAAGAAATGATGAACTAACTGCTGTCAGTTCTAACTGAGAAACTAACGGCTCATAAGAGTTATCAGAAAATCCCCAATTTAGCATTTAAGCTATTTTAAATGTATGAACAGAGAATATTGTTCCTCCATAAAACCCAGAAGAAAGATTTTGATGAATTCTCACCTGAATATTTCCAGTGTACCGTTTGAACCAGACAAGTCTGCCCCAGAATCTTGCAGGTTGTTGTTCTGCAGGTCAACCTCTCTCAGACAGCACGACTGGGAGCTCAGAATGGATGACAGAACTTCACAAGTTCTCTCTGAGAGTTTACAGGATCCAAGTCTGAGAAGAAAACCAGTCAAAAGAACAACAGACATGTAATTTGTACGTTTATCTTTGTCTCAATCTGTGAACACATGTTCTGTATGATCTCTCCTAAGGGTGCCAAGGCGATCAGCTCCAGGACTGTAGGTTTCTGTGCACATGCAATTCATCAGTCTAATCACACCCTGCTTAAAAAGAGCTGGTTTACCGGTCATTTGACACTTGAGTACTATCTACTGTTGTTTTTCATGGTCCTTGTCTGATCTCTAGGCCATGGTTCTTCCTGGATTCAATCCTGCCAGATGATCATCTTCATCATAAGCAATTTATTTTGTATAACTTCTAATGTTCCTGCAATAGTTTGTGTGCTCGGTACAGACCTCCTGGTTCCCCAAGTCGTCTTCCAACCCCAGATAACCACCAGTGCACATTTCCTGCTTTTGTAACTAAACTTAATTTGACTGATTTTACTTCTCCTGAGAGTGGGTGCAACACCTAAACAAAATTAGGACAGGTGGCATCTGGGAATGTATTTTAACACCTCTTAACCAGAGGTGACACCATTAAAAGTTTTTTGGAAGATTTTAGGATTGCTACAGACACTAAACCTGCCACTCTTGAGAATGGCAGGCTCCGATTACTCACTCTCTTGAGTAATCGGAGCACTTAGGACAGTGACTCCAACGCTGGAAAGGTGACGCCAATGGATACCTGGAGAAACATCTGATATCAAGTCCAGAAGAGCTCAGATCAAGGAATAGCTAAGATATTAAGAAGAACTCTCAAGGATTCTGGTGGAGGACCCGACCAATAGACGAAGTGCCACCCAGCCCCTGAAATCAATTGACGCCTTTATCCTAAACCTAACCAAGAAACGACACCTCTTCATGTGGGATCTGGGTCCATATGTGGTACTAGAAAAATGGTGCTTACATTGTAGCAGAAGGAAGGAATACAGAAAGGAAGGGAACAAACCTGAGAGTTTCCAGTTTGCAGTGTGGACTTTTCAATCCAGAAGACAGCAACTCCACTCCTGAATCCTGCAGGTTGTTGTTACTCAGGTCCACTTCTGTCAGGTTAGAGGACAGAGAGCTGAGAACTGAGGCCAGAGCTGCACAGCTTCTCTCTGAGAGGTTACAGTCCTTCAATCTGACGAGATGGAGATCAAAATTACTGAGAAAAATGAGATGGCATGAAGCAAAAGCAAAAAAAGTATTTACCAAGACTGAAAAAAGCTCTTTAATAAGAATGAGTCAAACTTAAGAGCAGAGGAATGCATGTCAAAACCCTAAAACTGAAAAAAAATGGGATTTCATCAAATCCTTCCATGTGGAAAAATGGAATTTTGAATGATGATTTAATCGGTAAAGATTGAGCCGCAAATGTGACTCTATAGTCTTTTTTGTGAAAATTCCTGCAGATATTTCCAAACAGTAAATGATGTATTCACCTAATATTCCAGACTGAACCAAATGATATGTAGTTACTTGTCTTTCACCCACCGTGTCATGAATAGTGAAATAAAAATGATAGAAACAGAAGGGAAGTAGTTATTAAAGAAAAGAACAAACAGTAAAATTCCATTAATACAAATTCTACTGTTTTTGGATAATAAATACATTTTCTGATGCAGGACATTTGCTCTTCATTACATAATTCCTGTAGCCATGTGACAAGGTGGGGCAACAGCGGCTCAGGTCGTAAGGTCAACGGTAGCTGTGGCTAGAATGCAGTTTACCACCGTTAATGTGTGCATGAATGACTCAGTGTTGTGTAAAGTGTTATGCAAGTTCAGGACATTTACCGATGTAAGTCCACTTAACCCTTGAAGCTCTTTGGGGATCAAAATGGTTTATTTAGTTTTGATTTCTTTACTTTTTTAAACAGATAGAGATCAGAGATTGCTCATACAACTGTTGTTCCACTTTTATGAGGGGAAACATTTTGTTTCCAGATTAGAAATCTCAGACACATCAGATTTTTAAAAAGTGTACATAACAAACCCTCCAAATCAACTTTTCTTTTTTGCAGATAAACTAAGTTTTGACATTCTAGTGTTTAGCGCCACATTAAACAGACTCAGTGCTGGCTTTAGGACGTAGCAGTTGAAAATGGTATGGATTTATGTTTACATAAACATTCGAGTATAAAAGCATCTCACTCAGACTCATGGCCATGCATAATGCAAGTCAGAAATTGGAACAGCAATGTGGAAACAGAGCAGAATGGGTCTCTTCTGCTCTGACTACTGGAGACAATCCTTGCAGGATAGACAGACTGACTGCAGTGCTCAAGGTCGCTCTCAACGTTTACTCAGGACACAGCAGAGCAAACTTTGTAAGGTTAGGATTTTTCAGGGGCGTTTCTTACACTTCAACAACAGTTACTACTTTGTTATTGAACACATTCTGAGAAACGTGACAATTAAACATTAATATTTATGTTTTCTAAAATGTCTGTAGTCAATACACAGAATCAATGGTCATTCTTTTCTGGTTTTAGCTCCTGATCAAAAGCCAGTACTTACTGAACTTTCTTTGAAGCTTTGATCACTGGTATCAGTCTGAGAAGAGCCTCCTCTGAAGCATTGTATTTCTTTAGGTCAAAAACCTCCAGATCTTTTCCTGATGACAATAAGATGAAACCCAGAGCTGACCACTGAGCTGGAGACAGTTCATCTGTGGACAAACTTCCTGAACTCAAAGACTGTTGGATCTCCTCCACTAGAGAACGATCACTCAGTTCATTCAGACAGTGGAACAGGTTGATGCTTTTCTCTGCACACACATTCTCACTGATCTTCTTCTTGATGTACTGAACTGTCTCCTGATTGGTCTGTGAGATACTTCCCGTCTTAGGAAGGAGACCTTGTAAGAGAGTTTGATTGGTCTCCAGTGAAAGACCCAGGAGGAAGCGGAGAAAAAGGTCAAGGTGTCCATTTTGACTCTTTAAGGCCTGGTCTACAGCACACTGATGGAGCTTTGTTAGATTAAACTTACCAGTCATGTAATTAACTAAATTTCTAAATCTGGATGGTTGGTCTTCCATTAAGTTACGTCTTGAGTTAATGAAGGTGAAATGGACATAGAGAGCAGCCAGAAACTCCTGAACACTCAGATGGATGAAGCAGAACACCTTGTCCTGGTACAGACCTCTCTCCTCTTTAAAGATCTGTGTGAAAACTCCTGAATACACCGAGGCTGCTCTGATATCGATGCCACACTCTGTCAGGTCTGATTCGTAGAAGATCAGGTTTCCTTTCTGCAACTGATGAAAAGCCAGTTTTGCAAGAGACTCAATTATGTTTCTGCTCTCTGGACTCCAGTGTGGATCTGTTTCAGCTCCTCCATCATATTTGACCTTCTTCAGTTTGGTCTGAACCACCAGAAAGTGGATGTACATCTCAGTCAGGGTGCTGGGCAGCTCTCCTCCCTCTCTGGTCTCCAACACGTCCTCCAGAACTGTAGCAGTGATCCAGCAGAAGACTGGGATGTGGCACATGATGTGGAGGCTTCGTGATGTCTTCATGTGGGAGATGATCCTGCTGGCCTGCTCCTCATCTCTGAATCTCTTCCTGAAGTACTCCTCCTTCTGAGGGTCATTGAACCCTCTGACCTCTGTCACCATGCCAACACACTGAGGAGGGATCTGATTGGCTGCTGCAGGTCGTGTGGTTATCCAGAGGAGAGCAGAGGGAAGCAGTTTCCCCCTGATGAGGTTCGTCAGCAGAACCTCCACAGAGGTGGACTCTGTAGCATCAGTCAGGATCTCCTTGTTGTGGAAGTCCAGAGGAAGTCGACTCTCATCCAGGCCATCAAAGATGAACAGAACCTGGAAGTTTTCAAAGCTGCAGATTTCTTTGGTTTCACGAAAGAAGTGATGAACAAGTTGCACCAAGCTGAACTTTTTCTCTTTCAGCACATTCAGCTCTCTGAAAGTGAATGGAAATATGAACTGGATGTCCTGGTGGGTTTTGTCTTCTGCCCAGTCCAGAGTGAACTTCTGTGTTAAAACCGTTTTCCCGATGCCAGCCACTCCTTTTGTCATCACTGTTCGGATTGGCTCATCTTTTCCAGGTGGGATTTTAAAGAAGTCTTCTTGTCTGATTGTTGTTTCTGGCCTACGAGGTGTCCTGGATGCTGTTTCAATCTGTCTGACCTCATGTTCATCAATCACCTCTCCAGTCCCTCCATCTGTTATGTAGAGCTCTGTGTAGATCTGGGTCAGAAGAGCTGGACTTCCTGCTTTAGCAATCCCCTCAAACACACACATACCTCTTCTTCAAGGAGGATTTAAGTTCAAGTCGGCACTTCTCCACAGCCCCTGTAAGTCAAAAAAAAAAAAGAAAAGGGTTTGATTCGTTGTGTCTTCTTGATTATAGTCACAATATAATCCAGTTTTTGAATGAAACGTATTGGCACATATTCAATTTGAATGTTTCAATGAATTTGTTGATTGTCTTAAATATAATCTACAGCAGTTTCCTCTACTAGAACCACTTGTCTAAAGACTTCATGAGACTTTGCAATAACATATTTAACATTTTCTCAAACTAAATATTCTATTTTTTTGCATAAAATTTGGTAGAGCACCGGACTAGGTCAATAGTATTTCAAACAAGAGGATAATGTGGAACACAAAGTCCCAATAAATGCACACACACACACACACACACACACACACACACACACACACACACACACACACACACACACACAAAATGTGTGTGTATACATAAACAAGAGCCTTTTTTAGCTGCTTCTTAAGAAAACTATTAAATAAAGAACCACCGTTACAGAATTATGTGAACTTACCTTCTGTGCAGGATGAAGCAGAACATAAACACAGGTCAGAACACAAGTATGGATCAAGCTCTCTGAGGTGATGGATTGTCTTTGTGCAGGCTTGATCCCCTTTTCCAATCACAATGTTGAATAAATCTCTTGCTTTATTGGCTCTGACTGAGCTCTTCTCAAGTATGGACTCTTTCTCCAACTCATTCAGGACACCATCTCCCACAAGAGCTTCAACCAATTGGGTGATGTTTTCTGATGACACCCCACTAACCAAATCCCTCTTAATTCTTTTAAGTTCACTCACTGCAAAAAGGAATACAGGTATAATTAAGACTTACAATGCAGAGACAAAATAAAGCATAAAACTATTCGAATTTTTGTTTTTGCATGTCAAGATATGTTGTGGTTGTTGTTTTCTGGAGTTCTACAAATCAAAATAAAATGTGAAATATCATAATCACTCCATATGCTCAGTTTACAGTTTACTTTCATTCCTTGCAATTGTAATCAATTCAGAAATACTGTATTAATCCCAAAGAGGTTTTAATGCTGCTGTAGGTCATTTAATGAAAGAGTTATTAAAGCTGAAGATGAGTGTGAGTAGGAAAGATCTCCTGTAGTATTACTGGAGTATTGTACTATGAGAATGAATTTAAAGAAAATCCTTAAATCATGCCGAGTGAACCAGACATAAAGCTCACATGCTCTACTCCTCTCATCTCGTCTCACTGTCCCGGCGCTCTCTGACTTAATTATTTCTTGCGCGGCCCGGTGGTTGGACTAGGTCATCAAATCAGTCTGTCAACTACGTTGCCTGTAGGGATTTCTAATGTCCAGCAGGTGTCAGTATTCAGTGACACAGTATCGATACAGTGTCAATACAGTTTTGCTATGGGTCGAAACGCTTCATGACACCTCATTTACCCATCAGTAATTTAAAGTTCTTTTGAATCACACCGGTACCGCCACACAAGTAGGCCATGTCAGATTTTTTCCCTCTTGAAATTAATTCCAGCTGTTAAAAGCAATAATCAACAACTGAACTGCGTAAGTTTTTAAAGAAAATCTGGTTATTTACACTGTTTCACAAGACCAGGACAGTGGATTTAAGGAGGAATTTTCCTAATATCCTGGCTGAATTAAGCCTGGACTCGCAGTAGCACATAAGTTACCATGGGGATGTATCCTGTTCAGCTGCCTGCTCCAGACCAGGTTAATTTAGCTTGAATCATCTTTTTACTTTACACCATAAACATACATTCTGCCTCTATTTCTGAATCCTGCTTTTATGGTCAATGTTAAAACAGACCATGAAACAATATTATTTTAATATTTTACTTTGCTTGCCTTCCTCATTTCTTAAAACAAGATTATCTTATTGTTACAAAACAATATATTTACAACTATCATAGTTTGTTGGTTGCACTCTTTTTCTAAATTACAACCACAAACAACTTAACTTCATCATTTGCTAAGTGTGAAGCCGATGCTATTTGCATAAAAAGTAAATAACACTGTGCTGAGCCAAAGCAAAAGGGAGATTTGTGAATGTGCATAAAACATTTTGTGTTGGAACTATTAGTTTAATTATGCAAGTTTTAATGATGTTTAACTTTAGCACATGTTGAAATACCAGACTAATTATGATTGTTTTGAGTAGGTTAGATTTAGACTCATGTTGTAATCAATACATAACTTATCAAGTAAAACATTTTTCTTAGATGTAAACATCACGGTTTGATAAAAATTAGTCCATGTTGTAGAACCTTTACAGTAGATCACATTCTCTTGTTTTAGTCATATATTCCTCTGAAAAATCTCTTCATTATAACCAAAGACGTAGAAAACTAAACAGATATGTAGTGTAATAGATTTTTTAGTACTGAAATTGATCATGTTTGTTTTATACAAGTTTGAAAATATGTGAAATGTGTGCTAATCTTTGCAATCAAAATCTGCTATTTGATGCACCAGATCGGAGGAGAGGTCAGAAGAGCTTTATGCAGTTCAGGATCCAGTCTGAGGAAGTTTGAAAGGACGATAAGAAAACAGATAGCTGATAAACTTTTGTGTGCTTATCTTATCCGTATAAGATAAGCACATCTATTGCTCCAACCTGGGAAAGTACATCGGGAGGATGGATTAGACAGTCAATAGATTCATCCCTTGACCTTTGTAAGGGATGAATCTCTGGCCTGCGAACAGTGACAGGTCACTGGGCTCTACGTCAGAACACATCAGACAGTAAAACCCCGCCTTGATGTAAAAGTAATTGAGTTCAAACAGCTAGTCAGATCGCTGGGCTGGAACTGTCTTTTTTCCTTCCACACGCGGCGGTCTCCAAAGACGCGTCATTTAGTAAAATAAAAAGTTGGCTGACTTGACTGATGCTGAAAATTGACTGACCTCACCTGTTCATGAATGATCATTTTCATGTGGGTGAGATCTAATGGAACGCCATTGTTTGGTCTAACATTCATAGAATATTTAGCAAAAAAAAAAAATCAATAAAAAATTCCGTAGCTAGAATGTTTTTTGCTAAACATTCTATAACAACAACAACAAAAAAAAGATATTACTTTTGCAACTTGAAAAACTTGCCAGTCTTCTCATGAATCGGCATCCCGGCAAGTCTCTCAAAGAGTAGTGCTACTATCAAATGTTGAATGTAGATCCCACAAAAGAGAATAAACTAGTTGTTTGGTTTCAGGAGATTGCCTGTTCTCTCTAAGTGGCATTGTTAGAGTTGAACTCAAAGATCTCTGTATGCAGAAGGATTCTGGAGTCGAATGTGAGGCTGTCTGACCGACAGCCACTGGCTTAAATCAGATCAGACCAGAATGTCAGCTCTACAGCAGAATGTCTGTGAACAAATAGAGGTTTGACTTCTTTGTTGCATTGCATCATTGTCCAAAATGATTGCCAAAGGTCTTATAAATTTGTTCAGTTTGATCTACAAATGACTTGATTTTGTTAAGGTAAAAGCTGGTTAGTGAACAGGCTGACCCTGACTCTTCAGAAAAACACCAATAGTAAATGAAGTGCAAGTAAAATCTCTGACCTTTTGAAAGAAAGTAGTATTCCCAGTCCTGCCCTGGTATGCACTTGTCACCCTGGCAACCAAGACACTGCAGGAAAGATGTGCTGCTCTCTGTATTTTAAACACATTACATGCTTCCATATTGTCAGCTGGTTCTCATTTGAATCAAGCAGCTATAGGTTATCCTGAGAAGCTGCTTTTACTGACAACCATACAAAAAAGGTAAAAACTCCTACAGCCTGTAGCAGTGGCAAGCAAAAACAGGAGGAAAAAAAGAAACATTCTGATAAAGTTGAATTTTTATGGAGCTGAATTAATATGTGTGTGTACACTTAGCCCAGCATGCACAGTCAATACCAGCTTTGCAGCTTTGTTCAGTTCTGGCAGTGAAATAAAAGGTCCTACTCTCCAGCTTGACCCTAATTAGATGAATAATCTCATTCTTTCCCACATTTCCCTTCTGTTTGAGTTCCCCTTTCTTCTAGAATAGTATTCTATCTATTCTACTTAAAACTTCAAAATAAACTGAAAACATTTATTTGTCATGAAGTGTTGTTTTCAAGTGGACTAAATTCAGAGAAGAAGAGGCAGCCTCTAGATGAAGAATATTTAATGACCAAAAATTCCATATATTTACGTACATATCAGCCAGAGCAAAACAAAATCAGGCAAAACACAGAAAGGAAACAGGGAGATAATGGGATTAGAGAGGAGGAGCCAGCAGGGAGTAACTGAGAATGAGGGTCATTACTGAACAAGAAGCAGATGGCTGATTAGAAATAGATTACAGGTGTGAGGGGAGAGAGAACAGAAAGAGAGAAATACACATAAACTAGAAAAATTAAGGAAGGACTGAATTAAAGTAAGACAGAAATGAGACAGACCTGATAAAAAAAAAAAAGAAACCAAGGAATACGTAATTATCAAACTAGAATGAAATAATCAAAACACCAAAACAACACAAAATGCTAACATTATTATCATTCATTGTTTACAAAACACATAAAATAGAACAAGGTAGTATTTTAGGGTTTTGACATGGTCGAAATCCAAAAGACTATCAAGTAAACTAAGAGGATGTTATGAAAATCCCAAAAGAAAAAATGTAACTCAACTGAACAGAAAAAAACCCTCAAAAATTACATTTGGTTTATTAAAATAAACATCTCACAAGAAAGACTTTACTAAGTGCCTTGACTATTTATCAGATTAGGTTTTTTTTGTCTTAAATAAACATGCCTTCAGCAGGAGGATTATGTTTCCATTAATCATCCATCCAATTCAATTTAATGCACGTTTTCTATTCCAACCAGGTGATCTAACTGCTTCAATTATTTTGACTTTCTAACCATTTAGATTTTCTTTTCTAAACTTTTCAAAATGTTCTAAATTACACAGCACTAAGTCTCCTGTTTAATCTTCTGGTTGTTGTTCTGCATTGTGCTCCGTTGCTACAAGCCAGTCCTGGAGGAGTGAGGCAAGTCAATTACGAGATACAATCTGCTTTCTCTGTACATAGAAGATGCTATAATCAATTGGAATGATAGGGTGAAGTTGAATGGACTGTTTGATAAGAAGAATCAGTTTGGAAAAGCTCAACTTGACTTTTAATCTGTCCGTTTGATTGGAATTAATTGTTTTTGTAAAGAGCCTTGAGACAATATTTCTCGTAAATAATACAAACTAAATAGTATGAAATTACTCAGTATTGTTAAATACTGTTCTAAATATTATGCACTTCTTTTTCATTAGTGCGTCAAATATTATATATATATATATATATATATATATATATATATATATATATATAACTTGACAATCTATTTCCTAACAATCTATTTAACAATAGAGGTAAACTATGTAACAATTTATCTGGTCTAATTTTGATGCGTTGGGACTGTTTGTCTGATGGCAGCAGATTGAATCGTACATAGAGAGGATATGATGAGTCTCTGATGGTGATCAGAGTTCCTCTTAAACTGTTGCTCAACGAAGGGAAAAACACTCTGGCATGGTTTCAGGTCTCCTCACTAACCTCTCCAGCTCTTTCCTTCTCAAAGCTCTGTGTACTGTGTTGAAGGTGCCGGTGGGGAGTATTGTTTCCATCAGTTCCATCAGTAAGTGCAGTCTCTAGTGGTTCACTTTCATCAGGTGAGGTCAGAGAAATATACTCGATAGTGTCGGGCACTGTTTGTCTGCTTTCTCGTCAGCTGCTCCTGATACAGCATACCTTAAATACCAGGAACTCTTGAGATCTTCCATACAGGAGGATCTTTTCATTTTGGTCACGATTCATCTCATGAACAAATGTGAGCGCTGCTGGAACACTGACGAAGCTGTAAATCAATACTGCGTGGCCATAGGAAACATCTCCTTCACAACAACAGACCAGAGCCTAATTACCACATCAGAATCCCTGATATGCTGCTCCATTCTGCCACTATGCTTCACTTTCATAACACATTATAATGCTGGTGGGATCAAAGTAAACTGCTGCTTTTGCCTTTAGACACTAACTGCTTACCCTATAGTTCTCATCACTGTTCACCAGACTTTAAGTTTTCTTTGCATGTGTTAGCGAAACAAATCTTCCATTGCTCTGGGGGAGGAAAAAAGAGCAAAATGTGTGTTTACATAAAGCACTAGGATTTTCTTGTTTAGCCTCCTGACTGTGGGGCGTAAAACTACACAAGTCCAATTCAAAGCAGCGATTCCTCCACTGGAACAGAAGCAATTAGTGTCTGGAGGAGGCGAGATTGAGCCAAGGTGGATTCTTTCACATGACTGAGTGTAGAAATGTGAATTTTGACATTTGGTTTGGTTTTCCTCTTTTTTACAAAAGCCTATGCCTACTGAAAATGTCCATAACAATCGTGGCTTAAAGTGAACCATAACAACAAAGGTACAAAGGAGACTGCAAGTATTTTTTTCAGTCAGCAGGGGGTGGGGGAGGGTTGCTTGTTGTGTTCAAAAATAGATCTTTTTTCTTGTCAGGTGGCAGTGAAGCAAATTTAACATGTTGAGCCTGCTGTCATCTGAAGCAGAAAGATGAGGAAAATACTCAAAAGACAGTGTGAGAATCTTTTTTTTTTCATCTCTAAGCTTCAAAATGAAAAAAAGAATATACAGAAAACCGACCTGCTGTCAGTTCTGTTTTATTTATTTGAACCTAATGGTTCAGGCTTTGCCAGGTTCTAAAATGATGCAAAAAATGGCTTAAAGTGTACAGAAACACGTGAAGGCTTCCACGCCGTCATTATTTATTAAGTAGAGATGGAGCCTAAAGACGTGTCACAAACTAAGTATAACTCACATTCAGTAACTTATGGAGCCAGACCAGTTATCTGTTTTGATTTTTCAGTCAATCACTTCATTGTGGACCGATCATTTTCTTTTTTACAGCCTTGCTTCAATGCTTAAATCAACCAATTTTGTAACAATTGATTCTAGAAAACTTTAGTATGCAGATGAATTATGGATGAAGTCAATGACTGCCAGGTGTCCCGGTTCTGTGGCAACACAACAAGCCCATGGCATTACCCCTCCACCTCTGTGTCTAACAAATGAAATGAAAACAACGGGTGGACCGAGATTTTTATTCCGATTTTTCACACAGTTGGAGGTTAGTCTGGATTTTCTTTTTTCTCAATGAAAGCATCTTCTTAAAGCTGCAATTTGTATTCACACAGGTTATTTTTATGCATATTGATATGGTTGATGATCTGAAAAATTAAAGTGTAATAAAAAGCAAAAAGAAAGCTGCCAATAGGTTTTCACTGCACTGCAATTACAATCTGATTTTCTACCGGTAGGATTTAATCTAAGGATTAGCCGAGTTGGACCTTATTTAACATAAAGGTGAACCTGCATGCAAGTAAGCCTCTCTTCTTCAAAGGTTAATCTATTTACAATCTTCTTCCAGTCCGGCTTGTGCTAATGTGAGCCCAGCACATCTCTGATTAAGAGAGGATAAAAAAATGTCTGTTATTTTCCATCAACACGGAACTATACTTCAGTTCCGTAATATAATTGCAGCAGGACAATATTCAATCAACAAACACAAAAGAAGGATTAAATGAAGTGCTTCTAGTTTGATTCAAGTGATTGCAATGTAAAGAGCCACGATCAATCAAAACTATTTATTTCTGCCCTTTTTTCATTTTAGCAATTGCCTCTTTCTTTGTTCTCAGTTAATCCAGGCAGAAGTTTTAATCCTGGTATTTCCAATAAAGTCCAATATTATTGCATCTTCAAATATCTTTTTTTTTTGCTAACATTAGTACATTCTTTGTGAAAGATGAAAAAGAAAAATAAATGAGAAAAATTTGAATGTTGTAGAAAATTATAAATCCAAATCCAGAACAGCCTGAAAAAAAAAACCCTAAAAAAAATTAATAAATCTGGCACAGACTTTTAATTAATATACTTCTTTGGGGTCACATTTAAAAGTTTAAAAAACTTTAAAGCTGCATCTAGGAATTTAATAAAACATAAAAAAAGCCAAAAATAAGAAAAAATAATAAGAAACATGGTATAGTTAAAAAAGAACTGATCAAACAACCAGTTGCGATTCAGGAATTCCGTAATATAATTGCAGCAGGACAATATTCAATCAACAAACACAAAAGAAGGATTAAATGAAGTGCTTCTAGTTTGA
>CAEGAA010023642.1:16010-38951 GCA_903067105.1 Poeciliopsis infans | reverse complement strand
TATATATATATATATATATATATATATATATATATATACTTTATTTTTTTATTTTTTTTTGCTGAATCTGAAAGTATATGAGTTTCCTCCATCTAATTTTTCATTTTTAAAACTTAAGATTCTCTTAATTTTCTGGAAAATTTCAGAAATTAATATAAAATTATTTGACTAAAGTTAATATCTTTAACTTTTCAAACTCAAAAACATTCGTATTTTTTATGCTGGAAATTTCTGTATGTTTTTCCTAGCAAATTTTCCAAACTCAGAAATATCATGAAAATTTCTGGGTTTATTTTTCTAGCATATTTAGGAGAATATTTTTGGATCCTTTACCCATAAACATGTTTTAACCAGAAATTCAGTTTGTGTTGAAAGAAACTGAATTGGAAACATTTTCTTTTGCCTGATATTTTTTGCTACTTACATTGATGATTGTTAGTTTACTTGTGCGTGACGATGCCGACCTTCGACAGGTAATGATGAGTCGGCTGCTCTGTACGAGCGAGCGGCGGCGCGCAGGACGCAGGCGATGGAGGCACTGCTGTGGGACGCAGAGAGGGGAGCGTGGTTCGACTACAACCTGCTGACCAACTCCAAACATTTTGACTTCTACCTGTCCAACCTGGCGCCCCTCTGGGCCCAGTGCTACTCCCAGCCGGACATGGGGGAGAAGGCGCTGCAGTACCTGAAGGTGGGCAGCTTCACTCTGCATCAGAGTCAAACATTCAGTACTTTGATTTGTTTCGCTGGATGGATGGAAACGAAGCAAAGCAGGATTTTTACTACACTGTACTTTTATTAGGAAGTATTTCTACTTGAGTAAAATATCTGGATTTTCTACTCACTGAATGAAAAACAGACATAGACCTGCAGCTTTTGTTAAAGTTTCATTCAAAAGTTCTTTATTGAAAGAAACGGATTTAGAATTTTTATTTTTTGCCTGATTTTATTATTTTTTTTGTTACTTTTATTAGTTTCTTTTTTGTCCATAAAATACCAAAATTTCCACTTAACTTTATTTTTTGGTCCATCTGATGATGCAATTTTAAAATATCAAATTACTGATAATTTGATCCGTTCTCGAGTAAATTTTTACTCTTCCTCACTTTTACTTTCAATCGCCAAAATTCACACGACTTAAACAGATTCTTGCAGTTTTTTGTGCTAATTCTTCAATAAAAAACTTAATTTCTTTGTAACTGTGGAAGAAAGCAAAACAAAATAAAAAATTGTGTGTTTATTACAAATCTTTCTCAAAAAGAGTCAGACATTGACTTTAAATGACCTTCTAACTCCCACCTGAAGGGAGCAGTATTTCTCACATTGGTCTTTTTTATTATTTTTTTTAAATTTAATTTAGACAAAATATGTGCAACAAATTAGAAGAACGGAATACAAATAAGTATTAAGAGAGAAAAAATTATCACCAAAAAGAGGAAAAATATAATATTTTTGGCAGATTTTTTTTTTTTTTTTTAGAAATTTAGCAAAATCTAAATTTAAAGCTGTTAAATTGGTACAGTACATTAAAAAATACAAAAATAGGCAAAAAATGCATTAAGCTTGGGTTTTAGCTAATCACATTTTGCTCCAATGGAGTGTTCAAACAGGAGAAACCACATAATATAGATTTAATTTGATATAATCCCAGAAAAAATGAGTTTTCTCAGAGTTGTGGCAAAATGGAAACAATTAACATTATTACATCTGTGCAGAATGTCAAAACATTTTAGTTATGATCCAAATATCTTTCCACCAAATGTCACCAAAAACATTATCCAAAGAAAAATGTATTTTTATGGTTCCTTATTAGCCATTTGCTGTCTTACTTAAGTGCAAATATTGCAAAGTTCCTCCACAAATCAGTCATTTTTATTGCAAAACAATCAAAATGGTGAAATCCTGGACTGGAGTGAAGAGATGTTCAGTGTTATTGAATGTTAAGACTATTTATTGATATTTTATCTGTTTGTTGATGGATCCTATCAGTACATCTAAAACCTTCATGGTCTTGATACGTGAAACTGAGATCATTAAGTTTTTAAGAAGCAAAAGGCTCATTAGAGGACTTCCGGTTTCATTTTCATGGAGGTTAAAGGTCACATCAACTCCTAACATCTATTTGCTGTTTCACAAACATCAAGAAGTTTGTAGATTTTTTTTTTTTTTCCTGCAGCTTGAAAGGTGCAACAGTTTCTTTCTGAGCGATTCCCGTCTGCGCCAGCAGATGGCACTGTCGCACCGCAAGGCTTTTTCAAGGCATCTCGTTTTCTTCCTCTTTTCCGCAGGCGAGCGGCGCCCTGGACTTCCCCAACGGCGTGCCGACGTCACTGAGGGACTCAGGGCAGCAGTGGGACTATCCCAACGCCTGGCCGCCTCTGCAGCACATGCTCATCGAAGGTGGGAAACAAAAGAAAACATAAGGTTAAATAAAAACAACAACTTCCTGGAACCTCATGCAGCAAATTCACATTATTTGACTCATTTTTCTTTTGGATTTGTACTAAAAAAAAAGTCAGGAAAAATGAATATTTAAGCTCATTTGTTGCTATTTTTAGTGGAAATACGACCAAACCTCCCACTTTTAGCTCTCGATTCATCACACTTGGTTTCCATTTAAATGTGTTTATTACATTCACATCAGACACACAGCTGGAGGGATTGTTTCCTGTCATTTTTTTTTATTTATCTGGCATCTTCCTCAGTGATGCTCTGATGGAGCCTGTGTAGCAGCTCTCTCTATTTTCTTCTTGCTTCAGGGGATTTTTTTCCTTTCAGTCCATGAAGTGAAATACATGCTCACCTGCATTGAAATCAGGGAACAGATTGGATCAGAAAAATAAGAAAAATGCACCACTGGGCCATGAAAAACCAAATCTCGCCTGCTGTCTTGTATTTTGAGATTTTTTTTGTGCTACATTGTTGTAAAAAAAAAAAAAAAAAATGAATGAAGACAAAAATATTTGAGTGTTTTATGTTAAAAAAAAGGAAAGATTTTGCTTTTCCAGGTTTGTCCAAACTGTCTTCAGAGGAGGGAAAGAAGCTGGCGTTTGATCTGGCGCAGCGCTGGATCAAAACGAACTGGCGGGCCTATAAGATACACGAAGCCATGTTTGAAAAGGTGAGCGTGTTTGTGCTGCTTCAGAGCTCAGATGGCGCTGAGATGGCGCTCAGATGGCGCTGAGATGGCGCGTGGTGTAATATTCGTCTCCGCCCCAACAGTACGACGTGAACGGAGACGGAAAACCAGGCGGAGGTGGAGAATACGACGTTCAGGTGACTCCCTCGTTATGCTTCCAGTTGGTAGTTTACACCAATTTCACTTGAGTTTTATGAATTGATCCAGTAAAAGTGAAAGGGAAGGAAAATAACTCAAATAAAAACACCAAAATAGGGAACATGGCTGACGGCACAGCTGTTTAGAAAACACCCAGAAAGGAAGGGAAGCCATAAAACGTCATTGCTGAAGAAGCTGGTTGTAAAATCAAAACACTTCAACAGAAAATTGAGTGAAAGGAAGAAGTGCGGTGGGAAAGGTGGGGAAGAATTGCAGCTTTTGGGTGTCCCAAAAATGTTATTATTATTACTATAAATCTTCTGGCTCCAGTGCTTAGTACCACATACCAACTGTGAAGCACGGTGGTGGAGGTGTGATGGTTTTCACTTGTTTTGCAGCGTAAAGGGGTTAAACTGACCATGAACATTTCTGAGTTTCAAAGTTTTCAAAAGACAAACGGGAGCGTAATCGTCTGACAGATGAAGATTCGTACAAACTGGGTCATTAATAAGGAAAAATAAGTCCAGAACAAAATGGCCGCCGGGCTGAAATGACTGGAAACGTCAATGAATTAAGAAACACTGTAGAGAAGGTCTTACTTTGAAGAGTTATTTATTTTCCAAGCACTTTTGATTATTTTATAGCACAATCTGAAGGTATCTGATACCTTAAGTAGAAAATTTTCCATGACAACCATGGTGGCCATTTTGAAAAACTTACATAATATCAGTAAAAGTCAAGACTATGAGCCCAATTATTAATGATTTGACACCAGAAGTATTAATTTATGATAAATATTAGCAAATTTAATGCAAAAATACATTTTCCATAACAATCATGGTGGCCATCTTGGAAAGTTAAAAAATTATACTATGATTGCTAATTTGGTGCCTAATTATGAAAAATTTGACACCAAATGATTCGTCTATGATGGCAAATTTAGTGCAAAACATCAATTTTCTATAACAACCACCTTAAAAAATATAATAAATTATCAGTAGATATATTGCAGAAGTATTACTTTGTTATAAATATTGGTTGATTTTGTGCTAAAATACATTTTCCATGTCAGCAATGATGGCCATCTTGAAAAATCTAAATTGATCAGTAAATATAATATCTATGGGCTCAGTTATGTATAAAAAGGTATTCAAATTTAGGACAAAAATATATTCTCCATGACAACCGTAGCGGCCATTTTGAATTTTTTTACTGGCTAATCGTTTTTCTTTCTTTTTCAAAAAGCAAACCGCTGGAACATCTGTGCCGATCCAGGTCTTTATAATATTTTGAAATATCCAATAATAACTAAATCTTCTTTTCCCTGTAGCTAGTTAATGACAAAAAGTCTCGTTTGACTGAGCAGCACGTCTCTGGCTGTCTGTCTGTCCAACACTTGCTGCTGCTGCTGCTGCTGCTGCTGCTGCATCTCATCCCTCCTCTCCTCCTGCTGCAGCTGGGCTTTGGTTGGACCAACGGCGTGGCCCTGCAGCTCCTGGATCAGTATGGGGCGACTCTCACCTCAGGAGGCGGCCGTGTGCGCTCTGACCTCCTGCTGCCTCTGGTCGCCTCCGTCGCTCTCGTGCTCCGGTGAATCGAGGCGTCAGAGGAACCCGGCTGAGGCTCGGATTTTATTTCTGCCTTCGTGTTTCGACTCGCACTTCCTCGTCCTCGTCCTGAAGAGACTAACGAGGGTGTTTTTACCGCCGAAGTAGCTGCAGCAACCTAATACAATTACTGTTAATTGGTTTCATTCCTCTGAGGTGAATAATGTTTGGGTTCCTGAGAAGATTTGATATTTTATGCCACTGAAGCTCAGACATAAAACTGAGATGAAAAATATTTATCCAACTGATCCTTTTCTTGTATTTATTTTATGCAAGATGATAAAATCCACTGAAGAAAAGAAATTAGATTTGTTTTGTTTTTCCTCAGAATTGACATTTTCTCAGCATTTTGATTTTGGCCTCCCAATATTTTGACTCTAATCTAAAAGTTAAGAGTTTTTACCACATAATTCTGACTTTAATATCAGAATTCAGTTTTTTCTCTCATAATTCTGATTATTTTAGAACGAACATTAATCTCAGAATTCTGATTTTTATTTCAGAATCTTTACTTTTTTTCTCAAAATTCAAATTTAATCTCAGAATTTTGATTTTTTTCCCCCTCAGAAATCTCGCATTTTCTTACAATTCAGAGTTTTATCTTCAAACGTCCGACTTAAATCTTAGAATTTTGACTTTTTTTCTCAGATTTCTGAATCTGTGTGCATCTATGTTAAAACCAATATATTCTTAGGTGCTAACAACATAACTCATATAAGTTATGTTGTTAGCATCTGCTTAATATGCTAACAAGTTACAATCCCATAACTGTCTCCTTCTTGTTATGAGATTAGTAAACTGACTCTTCATCTAAAAGACTTGATTTGTCTGCATGAACAATCTAAGGATTCTTATTCTGAGAAAAAGTCATATTTTTTTTCTTTTGATTCTCTCTCTGATATTATTGTCATCGTCGTGATTTGAAAAATAAATGAAATATAAAAAGGTACTTCAAGTGTTTTGCATTCTGTTCCATCAGTACCAGCATATCAGAATGAAACGCTGCATAACTGGCATTAAAATATGTGAATATTGTGTTTTTAAAGGTGGACCAGTGAAGCCTTTTTCATTAACTGCGCTGGAAGAAGTGTGTGGGAATTAATTTCCCTCCAACCTTTTCTCCCAGCGGTGCATCACAAAGTGCATATGGAAACGACCTTTTGACCTCTTTGAAAATACACATCTGAAGTGCAGATGATGGAAAACATGATAAACATACATTAATCCAATGGATATATGTTTTTTATTTAAATCTGTGCTGGTGTTTAAATCCAGTAGGAGCATTTTGGTTGATGCTTAGTTAGAATTTGGTGCCAAGTCTTTGTGTGATGGGTGGCGGTCGAGGGAGGGGGCCCTGGCGGTCCGATCCTCGGCTGCAGAAGCTGGCTCTCTCTGGAGCGAAGGAGCCGGAGGTGCGGGAGGCTGAGAGGTTCCGGCTAGAAACAGCCGGTCTCACCTCGACGCATGGCTCTGGTTCTGGAACCGGTCTCCTTGAGAGGGGCTGGACGTACTTCCACTCTGGAGTTGCCCGCGGTGAGAGGCGCCGGGCAGGATGGCCATGCTTGTTGCCCTACAACTCAGCGCCTGTATGTTGGGATTTACCCCGGTGAACGAGAGGACAGCCTCCTTCCGCCTACGGGTGTTCGGCCCTACGGGTGTTCGGGCCGAACAACAGTTCAGATTCCCCACCCTTTTTGGGGTCCTTAGAGGGGGTACTGGAAAGTGCCCCTCCTGGGGACTCCCTCGTTCTGCTGTGGTACTTCAATGGTCATATGGGCAACGACCGTGAGACCTGGAGGGGTTGGGAGGAGCAACCCCCAATCTGAACTCGAGTGGTGTTCTGTTGTTGGACTTATGTGCTCGTCACAAATTGTCCATAACGAACACCATGCTCAGGCATGACCCGACCCCGGATAAAGCGAAAGAAAATAAATGGATGGAAAAACAACTAATTGTTTCTGACTGCTTCTGTTTCGCAGCTTTAGTTGGGATCATTGTGAATGACTTTTCAGCAAGATATGAGTTAAATTTTTGGTGAAATTAATGCTGTGGAACTAGTACTTTTTCTGTCAATATTAAGGAGTTATTTACTTTAAACAAGCTCCTATATTTTGATGAAAAGTTACTTGTAAGTTAGTTTTGTCTTATTTTAAGTGTATTAAGATATTTGCACTAGAAATTAGACTTTTTCCCAGTATTTGGTAGCGTTGCCTTTGAACATTTTAGGTTTCCTTCTATACAGAAAAGAGATGTTTGGTCTGAGAGCATTTTTATTATAACTATGTCTTTTTTATAATTAACCTTTTCAACAAAGTTATTTGTTGTGCATTTGACAATGAACAGATGAAAAAGCTTTTCTTTTTGCATGTGCAGCATTTGTTGAAGGTGTGAAAAAATTGAAGGCGCTTCAAACATCAGCACTTCAAAAGAAACAAAAACAAGCCATTATTTTTTGCTTTTCTAACACATCTCTGTCATTTCTGCTTACATCTGTGGCGACACGGTGGTCAAGCATGAAATGACGTCCAGACTAATATGCAGATTCTTTAAAAAAGTAATGAGATATTTACTTTAAAAGGAGATTTTCTCCACCCTTGTTGGCGCTGAAGATGGGACGACAAAATAAAGGATTTTGTCTTTTTAGCATGAGTGGACACAAAAGATTGACTGTTCGATTTAAATCAGCAAAAAGGCCAACAGGAGCAGCAGAGCATGTAACCTCAGAGATCGGCCTCCATAATGCGCTATCTCCCATTTACAAGTCATTTCACCGACTTTTTCTGGCCGTAAAATGACACCCGTGCAGCCGCAGTCATGCATATTGCGCCGTGTTTGGAAGTGTTTCAGCAGCAGGCGGCTGTCACTGACTTCCCAGCCGGCAGCAGGAGCTAAAGTAGAAACAAACAACGCTTCTTTAGCAGAAACGCATGGCGGCGTACCAGGGCCGTCACAGGTAGAGGAGGAGGAAAGGAGTTACAATTTTTAGATTAGGTTTAGAAAATTCATAGAAAAAACAAAGAAGTTGAGTTTGAAAAGTTGAAAATGTTCCACTTTTGAAACCCAGAAATTTCCAAAAGAGGGAAATTGTCAGTAATTCGCTGTTGTCTTTAGGGGGAAAAAAGGGATTTTTTTGACTTTTCAAACTCTGAAATTTCCAGGACTTCTTTCTAGAAAACGTCAGATTTTTTTAAAGCAAATTTATAGCAATTTTAGGTCTTTTGGTGCTCAGAAATCTCCTTGTTTTCTCAAAATTTCCAACAGAAAGTAATTAAAAGGATGTCTGGCTTTAGCCGATGATGAGGTGCAACTGTAGATATTCTTCGTGTTCGCATTGCTGCTAATTACACAAACCTGATGACATTATTTCACGCACCACATTTAATAGGCCAGCCATGAATTGCAAAGCAGCTGCAACAACTACTGCATGGCATGTTGTCATAGTATAAAAGGTCAGAGTGTCTCACCCTCACCAACTGTACGGCAAGCAGTGCTGCATATAAATGAGCTCTGCCTGATTCAGGTGTAGGAAAGAAATAGCGCCTTCCTTCACTCTCGTGAGTTGGCATCGATTTACAATCCTTTCTGTTTAGCAAATCATACAGACTGATTTACAACAACATTAGTGTCCGTTTGGGAAGATGTGAACATTTAAATCACCTGTGCTTTTACCAAGACTTTCTTCAATGTTGGTATTCGATTAGTGGTGGAAAGATAATGACAAAATAAGCAACATTTCAATTTCAAAAACCCTTTCTGCTGCTAAATTACTCAATAAATACATATATAAGCTCAACACCAATGTCATTTATTGTTTTTAATCTATTATGTAGATTATTCAACCAACAGAGTTTCAGGGACTCTTGATCGTTCATTGCACTTTTTTAGAAATCTGAACTGTGGATGCTAACATTAGCATGGCACTGTCTGTGCTGCTGCAACTCATTTAGCATTGAGATCCTATTGTAGGCTAACTTCTGTTAGCACAACTTAAACCCAACAATAGTCTTTCCCAGTATCCCATCAGATTGCTCTTTCAAGCAAAAATTGACCACCACTTGAAAAAGAGAAGCGACGTCCATCTCTGCTGTTTGCAAATGTTGCTTGTGCGTCGGATTTACTGGCGTACCAGAAACATATGACCACGAAGGTTCCAGCCCGAACCTTTTTATATAAAACCAAAATGTTTTTACTTGCATTCACATTTTTATCGCCTTAAAATCCATGTAATTGAAATTAATGTATTAAAGTAGATATGATGCAAAAATTGGGTGTAGAAAGGATTGAACAACTTAGGTTTATAAATGTTTTAGTGGTGCAGATATTACTGGACAGGGCTTTGAAACTGAGTTACTAAGTATAGAACCTGACTAACCTGCACAGAACCATAACCTTGAAGGGATTTTATGAACTAGTGACTAATGTCCAACATCAGTGTCTGACCTCATCAATGCTCTTTTGCAAAAATGGTCAAAACTCGCACTGTTTAACCATGACAAGGTGAATCAACACATCATTAAAGCTGATGAGTTAGTATATTTTTTAGTGCTCAACTCTTATTTTGTATAATGAATCCACCTTGGGAAAAATAGGTTCAAATGTGTCATTAAAATACAGAATAAGTTTATGTATTTAAAACTAGACCTGCCACATAAACTGTCCTATTGTTTATCCTTGAGATAAACAATAACATTGTTGTTTTGAGACCATTTTCAGCTAATAAGATTAGATTCTCAAAGATTGATAAACTTTAAGTTATAATGGGAACTGGAAAACATTTAAATATCCAAAATAAATAAACAAAACAGAAACAGCAAATAAAATCAGTTATGACGTTTTTGAAAATACAATTCTTCTTCTTCTTGAAAAAAAAAAAAAAAAAGATTAGTCGAGACCAAAACTCCAGACCGAAGACTTTTGTCATCCAGTTTTTGGTCTAAAAAGATAGAAACAATAATTCATGCGAGTGGAAATTACTGAATTTGTTTTAACTTATGAGATTTATTGGGTAATTGCAGCTAAAGTTATTGCAGAATTAATTTCTTTTAGTAGATTTCTAGACTTATTCACTTAGCAGTTTAACTGAAGTTAATAGTGAACTTAAGGTTAAGGAAATGCGTAATCTTTTTATTATTTTCTACGTCCCACATAGATATAAGATAGATATTAAAATATTCAGCCGATGATCAGATTATGTGGAATTTAAATTAATGTGGGTCCTAAACTCTGCAGTCTGTTTGAAAGAAATCAGCATCTCTTGGGGTTTTTTTCTGAGAGCAAGGTGCCAGATTATACGCAGATATGACTGAAATCCTATCAAGCAGTAGTGAACAGGGCGATAACAGCTGGATTTAAATCTGCTGGAATCTGCAGAGGTCTGTGCTTCATTACTGCTACCTGGCAGAGACCCTGCAGCACACATCACAAACTGGCTCATTATCCACTGAGTCATCGCAGCGCTTACTGAGCGCTGCAGAACCCCGGGATAATCCCCACCCCCAGCCTCCACTGCAATCTGCAGGACCGCAGGGGGAGAGAGCTTCGTCCTGTTGACGGGAAATCACAAGACGAGATCCAGCGTGATGGCTCCTAAACAGCATTCTCCAAATCAATACCCGCCTCCCCAGCTGCTCCCGCAAAAAATGACACAGCCCAATGTCTCTCTGTCAGCAGCTGAAATATTTGGAGATGAAGTTGACTCCTTGACCTCTAAACTGGAAGGATTAGCTAAGTGCAGGTTTTATACAGGAGAATATTTGATAGCTTAGAGGTATCGACCGTGCACCGTCCAGAGAAATCAGAGAAATCAGGAGTTTCAGGATCAATATGGCCTGAGGAATCGGTCCAATTGGATTTCTCCTGCTTAAGACATTTTTAAATCTAATGGATGGAAGAGGGCCACCAGCGTAACTTTGTCCCTGATTTTTAACTTGAAACGTGACGATTCCCACACACAAACTGAACCTCAGGTCCAGTTTTTCATAATAAAACTTCGATATTCATTTCAGATGATTTTTCTTTTTTTAGAAAAAGCAAGAAAATTTCAGAGGTTCAAAGGTTTGTTTGCAAGACAAAACTGAAAAGTTCATATTTATTTCAGAATTGTTTGTAAAAATAATTACAATTCTGAGCTCAAAAAATGTTAAATTTTGAGGAAGAAAAGGAGAAATTTTTAGTTACATCTCAAAAATTTTTTTTAGAAAACACAAAATTTTCTGAGCTCCAAAAGTCAAACCTCTGCAAGAAATTTAGAGATTTACCTCAGATTTTGGAGCTCCAAAAGTTGAAAATTTGTGAGAAAAACCTCAGAAAAGCTGGTATTAATCCCAGAAATTGAGGTAAAAAAAAAGGATAATTATTGAGCTCTAAAAATTTATTGTCAATATTTGTTAGAAAACAGAAATTTTGAGATTGAGGAAAGAAATTTTCAAAAAAATTTGATCGTTTTGAAGCTCTAAAAGTCAAACATTTGCGAGAAAGAAACTCAGCAATATTTAGATTAATCTCAGAAAGTTTCTCTTGTTTTGTAGAAAATTTCAGAGATCTAAAAAAATAGTTTGAAAAGTTAAAAGTTACTTTTTTCCTCCAGATAAGTCAAGATTTAGATAAAAATATTTTTTCAACGGCCTTTGTCCTATTCTGAAATGGTTCTCATTACATCATTTACAACCATTCTTAGAAGCGTTGCACAGAGACGTAGTTTGTATTATGAACTTAGCTGAAGTGCAGTTCCACCAGGTGTTTGCTAATCGCTGCTGCTGCTAGTCTAGAGGAGCTGAGGGAGGACAGCTTTGAGGAGCACTGCTCTGTAAAATAATTCAAAAATAATGCTGCTTAAACTATCTTTGAGACAAAGGATGAAACCCTTAGCTCTTATTTCCTCATTAAACTATTGAAAGCAGCCACCAAAGATGACTGTAAGCTTTCTGCTGTTTTAACTAACCAATCAGTGTTTGTGTTGTGGAAACGCTCATAATGGTTGCATGAAAAAAAACTTGCATGAAAGAATCAAAGCAACACGCCAGCTGTGTTTTTGAAGAGTGAATAACATTATAAGATAATGTGGTAGTAGATTTTACAGAGTTCTGCCCCTTTAAGAGCCGACCAGCTGATTCTGCTGAAACCTGGTGTTAGTTCATCAGTTAAATTTAACAACCATTGACCTTGGTGGTGTTGTGCCAGGTCCAACTTCTGGCCTTGGGCCACTTCTCGCTCCCGGTCTCCTGCCAGGATGCTGTCAAACAAAGGTCATGAACCCCTTTTGGGTTAATTAATTTTTGTCCTCATTGTTTTTCTATGTATTATGTACACTGTTCCTATTTGATCACCATTGAAGATTTGTGTTGCTCAGCTATAAAGAAACCTGTGTTTTATGCTGGAAAGATTGATTTTAGTTTTATGTGTTCCAAAGTGGATTTGACTTTTTGACATTTGTTGTGTTTTTGGCCAAATACAAGCTTCTATTTTCTGTTCTTTAAAGCTTTCTGATTGGTTTACAACCTGTATGTTTGCTACAGGGAAGACGGGAGGATGCCAACCCTTTGGAGACTCTTCCTTTGTTTAGTGAAGCTATTTTCTCCACCATGAAAAAAGATCGGGGTTTGTCCCACCATTGGTTGCCTCCTCGGATGTCGAGGCTTTCATACCCCTGAGCTCTGACTCTTTGTTGTTTTGTTGTTGATGCAGAGACTCAGACTGTTCATACTGTCTCTCCAAGTCTCCTTTTTTCTGAGTCTGAAGATGGACAGTCTCACTTTCTCCCCAGAACCATTTTCTGTTGTGCTTCATTCTGAGTTTTCTGTTTTTAAGCTACGCCTGAAAGAGGCTGTTTTGTATTGTCCTGCCTTGAATCAATTAAGCTCTTCTTAATTTGTCTGTCTACTTTACAATTAGCAGGAATATTAACAGGTCTTCAGGTTTTTCCATTCAGAAAAACCTGCATGGATGTTGAGAAATGTTTAAAGACCAAAGAACGGTCAAGTCAAAATGAAACTATCAGATGAAGTCATGTCTCTTAGAAACATTAATATACGCTTTTACATGTTTTTGTACATGTTACTGTTTTCCAGTTTAAAAGCCTGGCTTCCCTTGGGCTGTAAAGAAAGAAGGAATGACTGAAGACTTTTGCACGGTGCCGTCACCCCTCCAGTGATTTATGGCTCGGCCTCAGGGTGTCACCAGAGCAGGATGCGCCAGGAAAACCTCCAGATGGCCGGGAGGCGTCCTGATCAGCCTCCCGAACCGTCTCAGCCGGGACGTTTTAACGCCGGCGAGATTCAGCAGTTCGTTTTTACCACAGAGGTAAAAATCTAAAAGGAATAATTAGAGTTTTACACTTAAAAACTTAAAGTAAGGCTCTTTTAAAAGCTGGTAATCAGTTAGTATGTTAGATCCAGTCTTTATTTAGCGTTGATCCTTGAGGACTTTATAACTACATTTTTGTCAGATTCAAAGAAGTAATTTTTTTTAAAATACCAGATTAATCAGCGGGAGATTTTTAGGAGAATGTCAGTATAAATGCCCAAACGACAGTTGATGATCCACATTTTTAAAACTTTTCTTAATTTATAACATTGAATAACTGGAGGAAATGTGGACATGCTTTAATGCGCTTCCTCTATGTGCTGGAGCTCAGCTTGCGTTGCTCGGTCGTCTGATATTTATTACTGATAGTAACACTGGTAGATTTACTGATATTTGATTTAAAATTTTTTTTAAAAATCTAATTACTCGATTAATTGTAAGAATAATCGATAGATTACTCGATTATTAAAATATTCATTTACTTAGGTTGTTTTAGAAGCAACAGAAACACAAATGAAAGTGGAACATTTTAATTTTTTAAATAGAAATGAAGATGTAAATCAAATCTGAACTCTCCTATTCAGACGCGCATTTGCTGATTTCTATGTTCCTCATCTTGTTTCTTTGTCTCACTTCCACTGTTTCCTGACGATGTTCTTTGTGTCTGTCAGTTTTATGATGAAATCCATCATGTCCACTCTCCATCACATGTCTCCTGTTGCCATTTGGTCATCAACCAGCCTGAAATCTGACACGCTGACTGTGCTGGCAGCTGCTGTTCCGTTTAGTCCAGGAATATTGAGAATATCTCAACAGATCTTGTTTTCAGCTTGGTGTTTGCGTTTGTTTTAAACCTGCCACCCTGAGGCGGCTGAACTCCTTGCTGTAGTGGATCATTTTCCCACGTTTATTATGTGGATTTTTTCCCCCCACCTCAAAGGCCTTTTGGTATCAGAAGAGGGACCCGCAGTGCTTGCCAGATCCAGGGAGGCTTTCATTGGAAGCTTTACGCTGAAACCAGAAACCCAAGAGTTTCTTTGAGGACTTTTAATTTTTTATTTACTTTCTTTGGCTGCGTATGAAACATAAGCCAAGAGTTTTTTATTCCGTCTTCCCCATTTTTCATCATGCGGCTGAGTGCAGTGTCGGTGCGATTACTGGCTCGGATCGATACGCTGCTGTTGGTCGGTTAGAACTGCTGCACACTCCACTCTCAGGGAATCTCTAGGAGAGAAAAGAGGCGCGTTGTGTGCGTGTCACAGATAAAGCGTGTGTAAGGTCACCTCGTTTCTGCTGGCGGCGAGTTTTTTTTTTTTTTTTTTTAGCGCAGAGCTTGCATGACGTCGGGGACGGCGAGTGGAGCGAAATGGTCTGAGGTAGAGCTGGGCAATCACGATTCTGGCTTTTGAAGATTTCATTTTTGGAGAATGGGGATTTATTTCACCAATGCACCTCTTTGTGTTTCTGTAGTTCACAGTGATATCAGCACGCTCCAGGCAGCCATCTTGTTTGACGAGCGTCTGTTTATTTGTATCTAGTTCAACTCTACAAGAGAAAATTACATCCAGGTTACAACTTATCATACAAAAACTACAAAAACTTGTGCTTCCCATGCAAATATCTAACCACACTTGAAATAAGACAATCTAACTTTAAAATAATTTTATCAATACATAGGAGCTTGTGTTAAGTGAACAATCCCTTCATGTTGATTATAAAAATCCACTGGGAGATTATCTGAGGATACTTTTTTAAAGATTTTTGTTTTTGCGGTGTCATTTTTCATTTCTGAGATTAATCTAAAAATGCATCAGAAATGAAAACATGGAAATTTCTGAGTTGGAAAAGTCAAAATGTGCAAGAAAAACAATCAGAATTTTAGACTAAGCTCAGAGACGTTGTGGGGAAAAAAAATCTAGAAAAAAGTTGAAAATTTGCTAGAAAAACTCAGTTTCAAGTTAATATTTAAAACATTTTGTTTTTGGGAAAAACGAAAAAAACAAAAGGAAATTTATGATTTTGAAAAGCCAAAAAATTGGCTATAAAAGAACTTTTCAGAAATTTTCTAGAAAGTCAAAAATTTTTTATTAAAAACCTCAAAATTTTGTTACATTTTCTAGAAAACAATGTGGTAACGACTAAGTTGAAAAGCTGAAAAGGTTCTTGACAAAATCTCTGAATTTTTTGATCAATCTCAGAAATCTTCTGGAGAAAACAAGAACTTTTCGGTGCTTGAAAAGTCAAAAATATGTGACGACAAAACTTTAAAATTTTAAAATTAACGTTTGGAAAATGTCCTACTTTTTTCCCCTCAAATTTCAAAATTGGAAAATTTCAGACTTTTGGAAACTTTCAGACTCAAATATTTTTCTCAAATTTCTGCAATCAAAAAATTGATTGCAGAAATTTTTTGAAAGTTTTTTTAGTATCTTCAAACTCACAATTTTCTTGTTTTTTGCTAGAAATTTCGGAGACTTCTTGGCTGAAATTTACTCTTTTTTCCCCCTTCATCTATAATGGTTCTAATTCACCGTCGTACATTTGTCTGAATAAAATCGGGTATTTTATTTTTAAGCCCCGTCGCCCAGCCGTAGTTTGTCGTTCTTGCATTCGCCGGGTTTGACTGCTGCCTTGTTCGGAGCCAAACAAGTCAAACTGACAAGTAGGGTGAAGCTTCGCCTGGAGAGGACACAAGGAGTTGAGCTTATTACAGCTGCACAGATGGTGCAGCAGATGAGATGGTAGGGAGAGATGGATAAAGAGTTAGAGGTGTGACAGGAAAAGAGGAATGGCGGCGGCGCACGACTCTGACGGCGTACATAAGGAGCTCCTGATTGGAGAACCTCCAAAGAAAACGCTTAAATATTTATTGTTCTGCTGCACCTTCAGCTCGTCAGCAAGAAAAACGGCTCAGGAAACGTCGGTGAAATATTAATTCCTTCAGAGCAGCACAATGCTGAAGGTAGGAGCAGCATATGGCACGACATCCTGAGGGGAAGAACAGCAGCCGGGAACGGGTCGGGGCGGCGAGGACGGCCGAGATGGAGGGGAATTAAATTACTGGGAGGAGGGATTCAACAGATCTCATGAGTCTGCAACTGCAAGGGAGATATATTTGAATAGCTCCAATTTTGTGCTTTGCAAGCTATTATTATTACAGCCTTAGTCAATACTCATTCTGTCTGCCTGCCTGTGATAAATGCAGAAGTAATAAGAGGGAAATGACATTTCATACGGGCATTAGAAAGGCAACCCTAACCAGCCCGGCTCTCCTCCTCTTTAGGTCTGTTTTGATAAGGGATATTTGGAGAAGATTTTAGATTTGAAATTACATTTCAATCAGCAGAGGGAAGAGGAGAGTTAGCTGCCGCTTTGACATTAATGCAGAGACATAAATATAATCTCCTCTCCGGGGAGATTAAACCCTGTCGAGAATTTATAATGCCCTCCTACAGGAAATCCATACGGCCTGCATGCAAAAAAAAATAAAAAATAAAATAAAATGTGGGGCTGAGATGGAGCAGTTTCCCCAAACACACAGCAACCTTACGAAAAGAATCGCATCTTTTACCTTTTTCACATTACAATCAGAGGAGGGTGGTAGAAAACGGAATTAAACGATATTTTTGCGAGAGCAATAAAAGTGACGATAAGAAGTATTTATTCCACTTTTTTAGGTCACTGCATTTTCAAATGTGTTTTTATTGAACAAACGTTGGAGAAAATGGCAAAACTATCAAACTCATCATTAATTCGAGTTTGTTGTGAAAACAGTAATGATCAGAATTGTTATGAGAACAAATTTATCTGAATAAATGATAAATTATGAAAAAAATATTTATTTATATAATGTGTAGATTACCCAAAACATTGTACTCATGTAAGAGTAGCATAACTTCAACTTAGTTTTACTCAAGTAAAAGTGAAAAGTAAGAGTAAAACTGTCTTTGGTTGAAATGATCAGAGCATCTGATTTAATAAAAAACAAAAAACAAAAAAAAAAATGAAAAGTTAAGTCAAAATTTTGGTATTTTAAAGACTAATAGGTTCAAAATTACAAAAACTAAGGTTTTATATCTATACTTTCAGGAAGTCTTAGTTTTAAAAACACACAATGTTGTTCCAGGTAGTTTGTTAGTTTTTCTCCTTTAATTACCATTTTATTTGTTTCAGGAATTGGAAATGTTTTCTGAATATCGGTTTTTGTTATTTTGTTGGTTTTCTTTGACTATAATAACCTTGGTGCAGACAATTCCTGAAATGTTGGATCTACAAAATACCAACTCCACTGTTGAACAGCTTTGCACATAACACATTTTATTTGTAAAAAATGTTGAAATCATACGTTTTCCACCATTTTGCAGCTCCTTGCCTTCGTTCATTAGACAAATTACCAATCACTCAACGCATATCTGGCATCAATCTGAAAATAATCGACCAATGCATCTACATTTGTTTTGTTTCAGACGGTAGAAGTCAACCTTTCTCTTCAAATGAGCCCATACAGCTGCTAGCGTGGCCCATTTTCTCTGAAGTAAAATAAAAACGTTTCCATTAGAAGACAAACGACTTCTGTGGAGGTAATCGATACCCAATCACTCCAGGAGTTCTTGTTTGTGTTTTTGAGCACCGTGGGTCTCTGCGTCTGAGTGCAGGTCATGCCATCCTGTAATTAACGCTCACACCTTCGAGGAATCCATATTCGATGAAAGAGCAAATCCATCCTCCGTTTTTGTCCCCCCACCCAAGAAAAGACAACAGAGGGACCGCCGAGGCCCCCCTCCGCTACTCGTCCTCTTTCATGTCTCTCATTAGGAGTGTTTGAATATTTACGAAGTCGGGTCAAGACCGTTTTTGTCCACTGGAGATCTGTTGTGTCCCGTTGGTGAGGAATAATGATGGGAAACCAATTTCCTCCTTTGTCAGCGACGTGTGAAGCATGTAATCAGCGAGTCCGGCCGAAAACCCTTCACCAGGGAAGGAAAATGGGATTTCATTTGAAGGAAACATCAAGGCTTAACAGCACTCATTGTGTTTGATTGTCATTGACTTTAAATGAAATTTTGCAGAGTTTTATGACATTTTACCACAGAGAATGCTTTTCAGGAGTAATTTTTGCAACTGGTCACCAGGAAAGGATCAGTTGCATGAAAGGACCATGGTTCCTTTCATCTACTTTAATATCTACTTTGAGGGAGATGGAAGGGGAAAAAAGTCATTTTCTTATCAAATGTCACCTTTTACTCTTTGCTTCTCAAAATGGAAGGGAATGGAAATGAATTTTAGTGAAAGATAAAAACTGATGTTATTATCTTTGGACCTGAAGGGTCAGCACAGCTTCAGTGACTAATAAGTAAAACAAATTTAAGCAAAGGAAGATTGAAAAAGAAACGTTTTTTGCTGGCCTTTAAGCTGCAGTAAGTAACTTTTATTCAAAATATTTTTACATATTTGTTGAAACTGTCACTATGTGAAGAGTCAGATAATCTGTTAAAAAAATGTAATTCCTCCGCCTTCTCACAGTATAAACCATAACCAATCAGAGACAGGAGGTGGCGCTGTCAATCACAAACTTATGTGGCACTGCTCTACCTCCTTTCCCCTCCATTCTTGCTTTATGCTAACTAGACTTGTCATTTGTGGCAATACTATTTAGCATAGCCACCAATAGTGGCAGATAGACGGTTTTTCTGTAACATTAGGTTGTTTCTCCACCATTAGGACATTTAGCAGCAAGTTCATGAGGGAGATTGACAGCGTTAAGACCCTCCTCCTAACTCTGATTGGTTGTTTTCGTGTTTTTCTTAAGACGGCAATAGTAGATCAGGGAGGAGGTCGATCTTTTGGCAGATTATCTGTCCCATATCAACTATCACAACATGGTGGCAGCTTTAATATGTGAAAACATTCTTTATAAAAGTTACATACATCAGTTTTAAAGGAAGCCACTGAGTCCACTGATCTGATTGTTAGAGGAAGGGAGTTTCCAAAGTCTTTGAACAACAGAAGAAAGTCTCCGTCTCCTTTAGATTTTAGTTTTGTAGGGGAAAATGAGCCAGTCTTGATCACAGGACCTCAAGGCCCTGATGAATGTAAAAGTTCAGAGACGTAAATTGTCGTCTTGCCAATTCAAAACCAATATCTTGAAATCCACTTGATAGTGAACCGAGAGCCGATGAAGTTGCATGAGAAATTGAGGTACATGACAAAAGTTTGAAGATCCAGTCAGGATTCTGCACAGACTGCAACCAGTTAACGGAGGTTTTAGTTAAACACATTTAAAATGCATCATCTGGACAAAACAAAACATGAATTAAGATTTCCATTTCTGAACGAGAGACAATGGAGCTACGACTTGTAATATTTTGCAGAAGGTAGAAACAGGAAGAGACGAATGACCAAGACTGAGTCGAAGGTTATCCCACAGTTTCTACCCGAGGATAATCAAAGTTCTGCTTTGGCTGCCACAGCTAGAAAGTGGAGATCCGTCTCCAAGTGATGCACTTTGACTTGAACCTTCAGAGACACATAAAGACGGTTACAAAGTTGATCTTCTAACACCTGAAGAACATTTCTAGGATTAAAGGACTAATGTCTCAGCAAGATCTATAAAAACTGTTTATGTTCAGTCACATTGATTACTGTAACAGTTGCTGTGATTCTATTAACCATACAATTGCGCAAATTGAAATTATAAAAATAAATTAGCTTAATGGAAACATGCCAATTATGCAAAAAGTCACTTTTTTTTCGCTAAAAAGTGATTTTTGAAATGGGTGTGTTTCACAGGACTGCAATGGAAACTTATTTACACGAGTCATGATCAACAATCTGGTTTTACTACTGGCAGAAACCACAAAGGAGAAAACCGGAAGTAGTAACCCATGGTAACATATTTGTGTATTTGCTTGATGACTTTGATGATGGCACTTGACAGAATGTAATGTTTACTTGTTTTGTAACTGTGATGAGATACAAACTTGACTTGATTAACCACTCACCCTTAATGACAGAAGGAGCCTTTATTAGCTGTACAGAGCACGAGTTTCTCCTGGTGTGGGCTTGAGGATGAGTGAAAGCCTCCCTCCCAGGTGAGAGCCCGGCAGATGGGCTCAGGATGCAAGCTGTAATGTATTCCTCCGAGCGTTGCCTGTGCCTTTGAGGGGAGAAAAAAAGCTGGTGCTGAGAGAAGACGGCGTTCGTGTGGTTTGAAAGGCGAGCCGCGGGGGGGACAGATGCTCTGATATCCCAGCAGGAGCACCGCTGCGGGGCCGCGCGGTTTTTCTCTGCCCGGCGGGGGGAAGTTCGTTTCCAGTCACGCCTACGAGCCGCAGCGAGGAGGCGGCAGGGAAAATGGCAGCGTAGGTTTCAGTGGCTGAATGTACAATTGTGAGCATGAGGGAAGATCTGATTACCACCTCTACCTCGTAATTTCTAGTGTCAGGGTGTCCGTGTCTTGCTTGGTGCCTTGTTGTTGTTTAAACATAAAATAAAGGGTTTTTATTTTTGTGGGTTTTGAATTGCACAAAACAACTGATTGGCTTTGAATGTAGCCTGATGGCCTGTTGGATGCGAATGAGCAGAAGGAGCCTGGAAGCTTTCTTGTGATTGAAATAATGATTTTTTGCCAAAGCTGATATTAAATGGGACCTATATTCTGTCTTGAAAAGGTTAGGTTTTACGAAACACGTTCATAACAATTTTTGCACAAAATTTTTCTTAAATAATGAGGTTTTAGTCTGCTTAGTTCTGCCTGTGTAGATCTTCTTTCAGTATGAGCTGTTTTAGGGCTTCTGTAAGTTTAAACGTTTACATTTTTACACACCTGAAACGGCTGCAAACTTAATCATGTAGTTAAACTAGTTTATATACCGTCCTGGAGTTCCGTTTGGGTTGCTAGGTAACAGTGCTGGAGTTCCGTTTGGGTTGCTAGGTAACAGTGCTGGGTTCCGTTTGGGTTGCTAGGTAACAGTGCTGGAGTTCCGTTTGGGTTGCTAGGTAACAGTGCTGGAGTTCCGTTTGGGTTGCTAGGTAACAGTGCTGGGTTCCGTTTGGGTTGCTAGGTAACAGTGCTGGAGTTCCGTTTGGGTTGCTAGGTAACAGTGCTGGAGTTCCGTTTGGGTTGCTAGGTGACGGCGCAGTGAGTTTTTCTGTTTGTTTTTTTTAAACAGTTTGTTTTCCAGACACTAAAAAAAACGACTGCGTGTTTTAGTTTAAAACTTTTTTTAAAGTCCTTGGAGTGACTTTATTAGCAGTAGAAACCCAAATGGAAGTAGAAAACATGCAAGAAGTGGATTTATTCGGCCATTTCAAAGTTTAGTAATGTACATACTTATTTCATAATATTGTATTTATTTAATTTAATTTAGAGGATTTTGGTGTTCCGTATTTTAGGGTGTATTGCTGCTGCTGGTCACGTCTTCCAACTCAATTACTCTCGCATGTGAAAATGGCTGCAAACAGACGCACAATTATACAAATGGTCAACTGTGAAAAGCAGAAGTAGAGCTTCCTGCACAACCAATGAGAATGCAGCAAGTGGTTTCTGCATGGTAAGTCAACACTTGTCTTTTTCAGCAGCCATTGTACAGCGGTAAAACGAGCTGTAACGACCAATAAACCAATGAATGAGACTTAACAATTAGGAGGTTTTTGGAATAGCTAATTTTCCAGAAATCAGAAAAACTGCTTGGTGTTTTTTTTTTTTTTAAACACTTGGGATGATTTTAGAAGCAGTAGAAACCCAAATAGAAGCATAAAAACATTCAAACGTGAATTTTTCATAAGTTTCCCTTTAAGCAATCCAACCATCCTTTTATGGTTTAAAGCAGAACATCTCAACGCAGAAGATAATTTCAATAATTCATTGTTTTATATGTCAGATAGTGACTGATACGCATAGAGAAACTGAGGTTTTTTTTAACATCATTACATGAAGATGAAAGTGATTGCAGAGTCTCTTTTCTCGTAATGGTTACATCATGCTGGTCCCAGTTCATCCCTTTGTCTCTTCTGAAGTATCGACTTACATTTTCATTACACTGTGAGCAGAGAACGGTTAAAATGTGACCAGCGTCGGAGCGGAGAGAGCAAATGTACTCCAGTAAAGGATTTTCAGTCAGTAGAGCAGGAGTGCTTCCTGAGGCCAGTAGCCTGAATCTGTCTCAGAGGAAGATGACTAATTGCTGTTATTAACATCTGCCTAACAAGAACACAAGCCTCTGAGATAGCCAATTAACTGATGGTGCCCCAAAACAAGGCACTGACAGAATAATGGATTTAATCTAGTGGCTATGACATGTTAGGAATGAAACGGCTCACGGCTGGATTTGTCAGTGATGATACTTTTTAGAGCCAAGAGAACCTTCATGGTGAAAATGTGTCAAAACAAATCCCCGAGTCGTCTATGCAAGACAGTGAAAACCAACCTTGAGTAGAGGAGAAAGTCTTGGATTTTCTCACACTGATCCTTAGAAGTTTCCCCACAACTGATTCAAATGATTCCTTTACCTCCTTTGGCGTCAGGTTTCATCTTTCTAACACAAACAGTGCAAAAAATTTCAGTCTTACCAAGTATTTGGTATATGGATCCTATAACAAACATCAGTTGTGTTTTTTAGAAAGTGGTTTTTTGTCAGTTTTATCAATTGTTTTGGCCTTGTGGAATACAAATACAAAATTAATCCAAGGTTTGTTGATAATCGTTACATTTTTCGGATGCTGTTTCGGTGGAAAAGCAGAACATGGCTGAGCGCA
>CAEGAA010023642.1:0-15992 GCA_903067105.1 Poeciliopsis infans | reverse complement strand
AGCGACTCATTTACTACATTCTCAATGTTAAATGGCATATTGCATAAAGGGTCTTATTTACATCTGATTTTAATTACATTTGTCATTTAATGGAAAAAACAAGCCTTTTTAAGACATTAGCAGAATTTTAAAGCCAGTTTGTGAGCTACTGTCAACAACGCTAACAGGGTCGTCATTTATGTTCAACATTCATTTGAACTTGTACCAAATAAACATGAAAACATTAACATGTTTCCTTGTACATTGGAAAGCTTATTGCACTGTCTGCAAGAATGCAACTTAAAAGGTGAAAAAGTATGCAGTCTAAAAAGAACGTTCAAATATACGTATATGCAAATGTTATAGAATAAATATTGGGACTCAAAATGTAATATAGACAGTGTGAATAAAATGTATGATAGAAATGTAAACGTAAACGCGGCAGTTGATTGTTCCTGATTATAACCTGCAGCCTCAGTTTCAGAATGAAATAAATGTTTTTTATGAGGTGAGAAAAGTTCAGTCATCTTCATTCGTACTGCTCAAAATCCTTCCAAGTACATTTGTTCAGTCGGGAAAAGAGAATTTGAGAGGATTATTTTAATCTTGCTATCATCAAAATGAGTTGTGCAAAGTGTTCACGGCAGCCAAACAATTATATTTTGAAATGGGATTTTCCCAACAACTTGAATAAAGTCACTTCATTTGGATATTTCTGTTTTTTTTTTTTTTGTATAATTTAAATCTACTGTAATACAAGATGAATTTATTTGACTTATTTAGAGCTTTTTACAGACTATGATCTTTTGCAAATTAAAGTTTAAACCTCGTTGGTACAATTAAATGAAGATTTTTATGCGTACTTCAATATTAAAAGAATATTTTTTTGGGGGAATTACAACAGTAAATCTTTATTTTTATTTGTTGATATTTTCTAAACTTGATTTTATTTTCTGTTTTGTCATTTAGTTTCTCGTGGTGTAGTGAGTGGTTTAAACTTTGACTTGACATGAAGAAGATTCATGAAAATATTTGAATAAAAATGTAAAATACGATTTAGAGATTTAGTTGAGTAGCTTGAAAGTTTGGTGTTTGTGGACCAGAACGTGTCAATTTATACATTAAATCAAAAATGTTCCTTAAAATCTCTTGGTATGATGTCAGGAAACGTTTTTGTCCTGAAAATCGAAGGTCAGATGTTGAGTCGTGCGGCGCTGCGACAGCTTTCAGAGAGAGAGAGACACTGAAACCTGTTTGGAAACTTATTGAATGCTGCTAAATTATGTCAATTTGCACATTCATGACTTGATTAAGTCATATTTGCATTCTGTTCAAAGTTAGCCGGTGTCGGGTTTTTACATCTGTTCGCTTCTCTTCTCCCTGCGCTCACAAGTGCTATATTTGATTCAGCCGAATTCCCATCTAGACTCGTCTTATTTACATTTTCCTCCCTTTACGCTGAGAGAATGGAGCAACACCAAAACTGCTTTGGTTTTCAAAGTCTAGGTATTTGTCTTCAACGTTGGGAACAGAAATTGTGTCAGAAACCTTGCAAAGCTGTGATGGCGTTTGCACCTCTTCTTCTGTCTGGTTGATCTAATTTGTTATTTTTAGGCGTCTAGTTTAAGTAATTATTTTTGATTTTGTCCAGAGAATCTCCTCGTTCCACTCAAAAAGGCTCAGTAGTTGTTACCGTGTTTTCTTTTTACATCAATCAGATCTTATTTTCGTAGCACAAGGCAGTTCACAGTGCTTTACGTCAAAGTACACAACAATTGAAGCATTATGTTTCATTGATTATGTTTCAAAAGCAACTCTAAATAGGTGGTTTTTATGTATAAACTTAGGATTTGCTACTTCTGGAAGTTGTTTAATTAATCACACAGTAAATTAAAACAAGTTCATTTATTGTTTTCTCTTTTCTCTCTTTCTATCAAAAACTGGATGATAAAACTTTTAAATCTGGTTTATTGGTCTCAACTACCCTTTTTTTATTTTTTGGGAGGGAAATTTTGCTTCGAGACACTTCATATTTCATTTAATTTGTTTTATTTGTTTTGGATATTTAAAATATTTATTAGAATTTAAGTTTGTTAATCTTGAGAATGTGTTCTTGCATTACTGTGCCATTATTAGCTTTATATTTCTTGGAAACTACTTCTAAAAAGTTGCTAAAGTAAATGTACGTGCACCCACCCAGGTAATACTATTGCACCAAATCATCTTGTTTAAATTCAATACAAACACTTAAAATGTCTAAAACAAATGTAATATAGTGTTGATTAAATTGCTTTTTTGAGCTTTCCTGACATTCGTGACTGACTGAAAAAGTTTCTCTAAACTACTTTGAGTTCAAATGATTTTTGTTCCGTTAGTTTCAAGGTTGGAAGCGGCTGATAATAATTAGATCTGTGCTCAGAGAAAGCTCATTCCTGACCTGTTCCCATCCAGCCACGCTGAATCGCGAAGAGGCCTTGGACGCAACAACTGAGTTTATCACTTTTAATGAGAGACTCTGCAGCGGGCCACACTCCATTACGCATGAGCCAGATGATAAATTACATTGCCTTCCACGACTCCGTGACCCCCCAGGGGATGTTTAATTAATCAGAAGCTGGACACGGCCACCGTTATTCGAAGAAACAAGCGGCCGGCGCTGCCCTGGACACACACTCACTCCCACACATCATTATTTGCCTTCCAGCCGCCTCACCTTGAAGTCGTGTGTGAAAACTAAAGAGTCAGAACAGAGAGAGGGACGGACATCTTCAGGACCCGAAGGGCCTGTTACCTAAACAGCATCAGTTAAAAAAAGGATAATCGTCATAAAACTCTGATAAATGCTACATATTAAGTGTGTAAATGTTTTCAAATGAATTGAAAAAGAAGCAACTACAACATATTTCTTCTAAATGTTCTGTGTAATTTTGTGAATTAATTTGATCCTGTTTTATACACTGCAAGTATTTTTGTCTAGTTTCTTATAGGGCTGGACAATATGGCTGAAAATCATATTACAATGCAAATATTTCATATCGGTTTCATTTTAATTTTTTTGTTTTAAATCTCTGAAAACCTGACAAACTATGTGACCTTGCGTGTTTGTTGATCCACAGTTTTCTCCCCATGCTGTTCTGTTTATTTTCATTATTTTAAACTGCTACAAAGGCTACAGCAGCAGTTTGTGGTGAGAAACCTTAAACTGCTGCTGCGCAAGTTACTCAGCAGATTGTTGCTAGGCAACCAAAGAGCGAGTAGGCTAGTTGATGTCACCTACTTTTCTTAACTGGCTGCAAGAAGTCGCAGTTAAAACCTTTCCTCTGCCCACGTTTCCCAGAATGCTGTGTGCTTTTGGATCAATTTTAGTGAACAAATTTGTTTAATCAGATATGTTTTATTGACTTACCGGCCAGCCTTAGTTTCTACTGCAAATATTTTTACACATGTGTAAAAAGACTAGTAACTTCAGCAAGTTAAAGGAGTTTGTGGAGTCAGTAATTTTTGAATATTGATCAACAGTACTTGTTCTGTTGTCGGATTTTTCACAAATGCATCCAAACTGCACCAGAGTTCACTTCAAACTGAGACAAAGGTTCTTTTTTGGTCCACATCAGAGTTCACACTTCTCCAAGTGAACCAGATTTTCCAGGTAGCTAAACTACAATTTGATTTGATGCATCGTATGTGCATAAAGCAGGCTGTGTTTTTACAACCATATGCTATAAAATATGCTATCAAGTCATATCAGAGCAGCAGAAAAGTGCTAGCCTTTTTGTTAACAGTTCTGGATGTAAACATAAATCACCAGGAGAAAGAAAAATGGTTTATTGAAGACTGTAGCTCAGTGTGACATTCAAGACATCTTAAATATTTCAGGGCCACCGTGTTGCAGTCGTAGCAACATGTTGTCTTTTGGACACAAACGTCTGAAAGGACTCTAATTGTTTGAAGAATAAACCCAGGATCAGCAGTGATTGAGTCCAGAACGATGGCTGCCTGCACACTCAATCCACCCATATGGTTCAGTTTGAGTTTATCGCAGTACCAGCATAAATCCACTGAATCTCTCTGATCTGTGTCCGGCAGAAAGAACTCAGAGATTGAAAGTTTCAAACGGCGAGGCTTATCTGGATGGGAAGGTGAGGTCTAACGATGGTACACTGGGTATCTGCCTCAAGGCCAAAACACAAATCTGGTTCAACAGGCGACAAAACTGTTCTGCTACGAAACCTGTAAGAACACGAAACAGTCAAATATTTCAGGCAAATCTGATCAAAAGCCTAATAAAAAAAAAAAACACATTTCTGTTCTGAGTGGAACAAAGAACAAAAGACGAGCTGAAATTTGAGGAACATTTTCTTTTACATCTGGCTGGAGTAAAGTCTGATGATGTTCAAACTTAAATCTAATGTCAACTTGTAGCTAAAATGTTAATACAAGTTCGGAACGGGGTGAATACATCAAGCTATTTAAAAATGAAAGTAAAAAGCTAAGAATTGTTTTTAGATCCTCGTAAATGAGAGGCTGCTTTTTACCACAGCATTTTTATTAGCATTTTTGTTGCTATAATTACCCAAACATATGATTATGACTTAGTTTATGAGGGCTGATAAAGTCAAAAAGTTTATTATTATTATTTATATTGTTCTCTTTGTGCACTTTCAATACAAATAATTATAATTGTCTTCTTACTGACTCAGCTGACTAAAATACATTTGGAAACAATGTAACTTAACATTAATACTATATCAACTAATTACATGTTTTTGTAGTAGAGATTGATGTCAGATATTACATCAGATTACATGTTACAAGGAAATTGGCTCCACCCTTAATTTGCGTGTTTTGTTCTACATTGTGCAACGATCCTGCAGTCACAGCTGTCATGGAGATAGCTCTCTTTCTTTGCTTTTTGATGCATGTTTCTGCTGCTTGTTCACTGAATACCCAACACATCTTCATGACAGAAATATTCCTTCAACTTACTGTCAAGATTTTTCTTTCCTTTGCAGGATTTGTAACATCTCCTTCCCTTGCAGTCTGATCTGTCATGCTTGAATGCAGCAGTAAAAAATCATCAGACTCAACAACTTGAGTGACGCATTTTCCCCCTGCTTGCTCAGAGACCCTCAGCAGCTCGTCGCGCTGTTGTTTGAAGCTACTTTTCTCTTTTCTCTCTCTGTCTCTCTGTCTCTCTCTCTCTCTGTGCTTTGCATCTGTCTCAGTAACCGGGCTTACTGAGAGTCATGAGTACTCATGTAGGGTTTAAAGGTGACCTATTACGCTTTGCTGAACATGTTGGTGAAGACCTATGGGATATATAAAACATGTTTATTGCATGTTTTGCACAAAGTCATTCTTAATGTCATTTTATTGAGCTCTTTTCAGAAAGAGCTGTTTTAGGGCTTCTTGTCACTTTAAATCCAAAATAACTGCTGCTGGCCACGCCCCCTTGACTCAAGGTTTGACTGGCATGTGAAAATGGCTGCAAACAGATGTGCAAGTATTCAACTGTACATCTCTGAACAGCAGAGTAGCTTTATATATAAACTTAAATAACTTAGAAAATATATAAAACCTAAAATAAGTTAAAAAAGAATAAAGAAAAGCAAACATGGAGCCTCCTTCACAACCAACAAAATAGTAGCAGCAAAGTTGCTGAATGATAAGTCGACAACAAAACACCCGTCATTTCCAGCAGCAGTTTTACAGTTGTAAAAACCAGCCGACCAAATGTGCTGGAACTCAGCTCCGGTTGCTCGGTGACGGCTGGAGCTCTGTTGGGGTTGCTAGGTAACGGAGTAGCGCCTGCTGTCTCGAAGGCTTTCGAAACGACTCGCACTAAAAAAGACATTATTGCAATAACGGTTTTTGTAAACGCTGATTCTTGAAGCAGAAACCCAAATGGAAGTACAAAAATGTGAATTTTGCAGAATACCTTTTAGCATTGATGCCATTAAATTGGGGGCAGGAAGATTAATCTTCTCCATTTAGGTGTACAAAATGGCTGCGTGATAATTTAGTCCCTCTTTATTTATTTTTTCTTCCTGCCTGCTAAAGTAAAGCCTGAATTCTTCTGAAATGTGTCAGAAGAGTTTAAGGCTTGGCAAAATGGAACTCCATAAAAGCTAAGAGACACTCTCACTACCTATATTGCATCTCATATTTGGTAGAACTGCATGTATTTTCAAAAAGTCTCTGCACATCCAGCTACTCGGCCCCTCCAGAAAGTTTCGGATTTGTAAATAACCTAAAAATGGATAGAAAATGACTCAGACTTCTGTGGCCCGGATCTGCGGCTGGAGTGTGAGTTTTGGCCTCTGAGTGGCACTGTGCCCTTCCCAGACTTTTCAAATTTAGCTCGCTCTGCAAGGACAGCCCTCCTGGCTCCTCTTCTCATCTCATCTGCTCTCTGCATGCTGAGCATCTTCCAATCTGGCCGCAAGCGATGGGCAGACTTGCACTCTCGGTGTCAGCTCTCCTCTGGATTGTCAGAAGTCCTCTGTCAAATCCCCCTACTGGCGAGGCCTGCGGGCTCTGAGGAAATTAACCAGAAGGAGAGGCTGAGGAGGGGCGACACTCTTTATGCTGCAACACTATTACTCTTTCACAAAACACGCACTCTGCGGTCTCCGCCAGTGGTCATTTCACGAAACAGGGTTATTTTCTTTGACTCTATTTTTTTTGGGTGCTTCAAAAAGAACTTGAGCTTTTTTCATGACTCGCTCTGCAAAAACACATGAAAACTCCCATCCAGGCTCCTATTAATGCTTTTCACCGACGAGCCAAAAAAGCTTTTAGATTCCCAAATTCAAAAGCAAAAATTAAAGTTTCAGATCAAAATAAGCGAGGCAACCCAAACTGGTTGAGGGGTAAATAAACCTGAACCAGTGCAGGCTTTCTCTGCATTTCACTGGATAATTTAACACCCTGATTAACAGAACATAATCTGCTCTCAGATGTATTCTGGGAGAGGTCGGGTCAAAAGGTAGGACAGTTTTCACTTGTAGCTCAGTCACTTGTCATACATCTTATTTAGAGGCACCTATTAATTTAAATTTCACTATTATTACATTATTTTGTATTGACTTTTTATTGTTAGAGCTGAAGCCTCTCAGAGGAATTTATCTTTTTCAGTTGTGGGCACCGCTAACTAAAACGCTAAAGATCTACATCAACACAATGTTTATCAGAAGCTAATGCTAAACCGACAATCATAAACGTTAACTTAGTTTTGCCATTATAATTTAAGTACAAAGTTAAAGTTATTGCAAAGAAATGTTTCTGAACAATCTTCACCCACTTCAAAATAAAAGCATTAAAGAAAAGATAAAACAAGTGTCTTTGTTGCAGAATTCATGTGCCCATTTATTCAGTTATCTAGCAACAAAAAGAGGTTTTGAATTTAAAATAGCACTTATTTTCTCAAAATACAGAATCCACAATTAACCCAATTTGAATTGAATGAAGTTCAATTCAATAAATTAGCTAAATAAATTAGCAAAAAGCTGAAGTTGGCAAGTTGCACTTGTGATTTTGGGGAAAGAAAAACAAACGTTTCTCAACTTTTTATTGAAAAACATCTACTCAACAGTCAAAAGTTGCAAAGTTTTTTTTTTTGCAGTATGAGACGATGCAACTGCAGTAAATAATGAATTTATCTTTATGCTTTTTTATGCGTCTCAGTCCTGTGGGGTGCTGTAAAATCGCCTCGGAAATACCAAAATGCTAATTTATTAATGATTTATATCAAATAATAGATGCCCTGCTCTCCCAATTCAACCTGAAACACTAACAGCGAAGACTTGCCTCCAATTTTAAACTATTTAAACCCCAAATGCCTTCGAAGTTTCATCCCAAGGCGAGCAAATGCTTTGACTACCCGGCTATTAGCAAGGCCCTGCATCTCGAATGCTATGTAAATTATACGGAATCCCACACCTAATGGGTTCTGGGATGGAGAGAAGATTGGAACAAGCACAATAACTGGATGCATTGAAATGACTCCATGTCTAAGTGCGTCCTTTCTCTGCTGGGCGCATTGTGAACAAGGAGCAAAAAGCTCTTTGGCTGGGGTTCTCTTTGACATAATAACACAGTGTAAGATGTATGATAATAAGGCTTTTTTAAAGCCTAACAAAAGGAGCCGCAGATGCATTTGCACAAGACGTTTCATGCTGGAAAACAGAGAATTTTAATGTGCAGATAAAAATGAAAACATTTCCTGGCAGCGTCTTTTCCGCCGTGCCCTCCTGTGATTTCAAGCCCAATCCTGAATAGAGTTTTGTCCGTATGCTTCGTAATGCGCCATTATTTCCAGCTGGTAAGAGGTTTCTTTTATCACACACTCTAATGAAGAGGAATTTTGAGGAGGAGAGGCGGGAGGATTGGGTTTGATCTTGAGGCGAGGGAAGGGGAGTAGCAGCCCTCCAGGGCTCGACTCCTTAAAAAGCTTGTAGCCTCCAGGGAAGACGCTCTCCTCCAGACTTACCCTCGCCTCCCACTACCCCGGCTACCAAAGATCAATTATGATTGACAAATCCTCTGGTTGGGTTGAAACGGCTCAATCGAGACGCCAGCCAGCCTCGCTCTTACTTTGAAACGCATCGCTTTTCCTCCTTCTCCTTTTATCTCCAGCCGTTTGTCTGTAATCAGAGTTAGGGAGGATGATGACGTCTTTGGAGAACGTTGTGCACAGTTGTCGGTTCAAGCGACTTCGCTGCTCCAGGCTGTAATAATTGGGCTTCAAAATGTAATAAAACATCATTAAAATAGCATTATGTAATAATCGACGCAAAATGTGATAAAATCCTTGAATGTCTTTTGAATCGTTTAGTGCAGAAGAGGATTAGGGCCTCTGAAAAAACAAAAAAAACCCCAATGATAATTCTAATTTTTTTCTCTGAATTATGTAACTGCAATTGGGGTAAAGAGAAAAGTAAAAAATTTTAAAAAGATTGGTGAGTTTCTGCCAAAAAACAAGGTCAAAGATTTGCTACAAGAAACTCTGACACTTTGAGACAGTCAGAAAATGTTGACCAAAAACGTGGAAATTTCTGAGTTTCAAAACTAGAACAGTTTAAACTTTTGACCAGAAATTTCCTATAAATTTTCTGACCTCTCAAAATTTGCTTTTCTATCATATTTTTGACTTTTTAACGTTTTGAGATTAATCTAAACGTTTGAGTTTTTGTGGCAGAACTTTACCCCCTTTAAAAAAAATCTAAAAAACAGAGGAACTTTATGAAGTAAAAATAAAAGGCTAGAATTTTGACATTAATATTGGGCTTTTCAAACTCATTCTACATTTTTCTTTTCCTCTTGAATTTCTGAGATTGATCTCAAGTTATTTTCTTAGCAGATTTTTAGCATTTAAAACTCAGAAATGTTCATGTTTTTTTTCTAAAAATTTCTGATTTTTTTTTCTTGCTAATTTTTGACTTTTGAGATTAATTTCACAATTTATAAGTAAGACCTCACCAAACAAAACCAATCAGTAAATCATTAACCTCCACAATGAGCAAATAAAGTTTTGACTATTAAAACTAAATATCTGAAAGTGTCAGATGAGGATATTTTTACCCGTTTTCTGCTTCCATAGAATATTTGTTTTGATGCTATTTGTACTTTAACACACTTCCTGTGATGTATTGTTCTACTTAAACATTATGTTGCGTTTGTTTCTTTACTTGGAAATAATCTGGTATTTCGGTGTTTAATATATTTTAATGGCATCCAGTAGATGCAATTTGCTAATTAATTAAGAATCGTGTGCTGGACTTAGCTGAATGTATGTAAAAGCATAAATCTTGTTGCAGTCATAAAAAAGCTGAGGTGGGATATTTATGCCACAAATCCTGGTTAACGGTGATTAAAAATACCTCCAAAGACTCTGTTAATTTGATTTGGTTCATGAAAATGAAAGTGTTCGCTCCACAGACTTTACAAAGTACTAGGGTCATAGAATAAAGTCATCATACAATAAAAAAGTCATAGTAATTCAATTCAATTAGAAAAGAGAGGAAACTTGACTGTTATCTTCTCTCACTTCAAAATAAGAGCATGAATATATAACATATAACTGTTTAAAGAAACATTAACAGTCCATATCCAACACTTCAACAAAGACTTTGAACTTTTTTCAAAGTTTTACAAAACAGGCAAGTATATTAATGCTTTACAATTTTTGGGAAAAATGAAGTGATGGTAATTTAAAGACCTTCAAAGTTCACAAAAATGCTAAGATGGAAATTAGCGCCGCTATTAGTGGAAGTGTGCCCAGCACTGCTAATTAATTTAGAACCTGATTATCTTGTCTCTGATAAAAGTAAAAATATTTTTAAAGAAAAAGAAAATAATCTAAATAGCTTTTGAATAGTTTTTATGCCTGTTGTCAGTAATTCACATTGTACATAATTATACACTAATAGCAAATTAACAGTGGTGGACGCCTCTAACTAGAAAGCTAGCAGTGCTAAATCTAAAGCACTAATCATAAACATTAGTTCTGCTAACACAAAGATGCTACAACGCGATATTTAATGGAAGCTAGTGCTAATGGAAGCTGAAGCTAATTAATGGGGGTTTGCCCATTAATTAACAATTAGACTGAAAGCAAAATCATGAATGTTTTTCTTTAATATAATTATATACAAGTGCAGGCATTAAAACTTTAAATATTTTGCAGCGTCGGGAGGCATTTCCAATGCTGCAGAGAAAAAAATGCCTTTTGGAAACTTTAAAGGGATTCTTAATCTGCAAACTCTTGTCATTTTTTCTTCTAAATTTATTTTAAACACCCTCAGATTGGAAGGCATCAAAGGTATCATTCCTCCATGTATTGTCTATAGTCACCATATCAAATAGAGCTGCTGCTCCCGCCTCTTTCTTACATCTTTTATTGCTTAAATGAGCCTATAAATTATCACTACATCGTCAACGTGTTTGATTATTCTAAATTCATGTTTGATATGTTGGGGGTTTTACTGGATTTTCTTCTGAAATCGGGATGTTCAGTGGAATCGGTTCGTGTTGTGTGTTGCTCCTGGACACACGAACCGACCGAGCCTGTTGGGACTTTTATCCTCCCGCCTCGTCTCTGGGCCTATTTCCCTTCGCAAAGAAACTTTCCAAACACATTTGTTCACTCATTTCTCTACTTGTGGGCTCAATGTTGGCGCAAGACGTAACCGAGAGAATCCGTTTCAAGGATTTTCAAAATAAAAGCTCCTCCAGACTCACATAATGCATAAAACAGAAATAGTTAATTATTTCTTGTGCGGCCCGGTACCAATTGGGTTTGGGACCACTGATCGAGACAATATTTTCATTTTAAATGACCTGCCAGTTTCACTCCAGCCTGCAGACTGATTACGCTCCTATTGAAATGAGATGTTCAGCTCTGACTAATACTGTGTATACCATTTTGAATTAATCACATTAGGTCATTGTTGCAGAGTGTAAACAAACACATTGCCCTCTGTGACACACACACCGCTCGCCCACACACTGGCCATCATGTCATTTAAATTTTGTTGGACTTCCACTGAAGTGATCAGTGTGAAATTAACAGCAAACAGCGACAATAAGACTAGCTTTCTGTCCACATGCCTCATTATGTCCTCTTCCCACTGCTTTGAATTTGGACGTATGTTACTGGAAGGGATTTTCAGGGAAACAAGACTGGGAATTTTTTAATTAAGCCAAACAAAATGTAAAGCCCCCCCATGTTGGAGGGCATTATTAGTAGCAATGACAGTTTGGACAGAAAATCCCACCCGAAGCTTTTTGGCCAGCAGATGGTTCCAATCAGCTTATAATTTCAGAAATCTGAGTAAAAACTTCAGTGCTTTAAAGTATATTAAATTGCCTTAGATTTTGCAAATAAAAATGAATTGTAAGTCTTTATAATCGTCTCACTTTGTTGTATTTATACCCAGTTCCTCCTTCAGTACTTTGTTTTTTGCTTTTAGTTAGAATTAAAAATTTAATTCACCATGTTTTAAAAAAAAAAAAAAAAATTCCTCTATCTGCACTTTGATTCTGTTACAACCTCACCAAACATGACATAATCTGTATTTATTCAGCTTTTGGAAGCTGTGTAAGCCTGCAGTGATGTGGTTTATGGCCTGAACTACACATGAACCAGTCTGAACTGCTCTGTCAACGTGAAACAAAACCTTATCAGTGCAGCTGCACTGCGTCACACTCCAAAAGGACAGCGCATTCGTTAATACTTATATCAATATTCACTGTAATCTTTGTAAGGTGTGAACTGAGAGCTTGCAGATTGGTTTTTATTCTTCACAGGGCGACGAAGAGGCAATTTAATTTCATTCCCTTCTCTCTGCCTCCTGGGAGATTACATATATATATTTTTTTATAATTCCAAAATAAATAAATAAAGAAAAAAATGCGACTTTGTTGGCTCTAAGCACATTCCCTGGAGTGATGGATATCATCTGACCCCAATTTACGAAAGCCAGAGACGAGACACATTCTTTCAGCACAATATGAATATATTATCATCCCCAAATGTCTCGTTTTCAGCCCTTGAGAATTATATTAAAAGATCGAGGAGGGGATTCAAAGGGCCTTTGGTTAAATAAGGCAAATGTTCTCTGTTTGGAGGCAAAACAAACATGACAAATGTTTGTTTCCGTCTGGCTGAAGAAGTTTTAATCAGACTTTGAAACGCGTGGTAAGGTACGACCAGAGATCATCGGGAAATAATTACCAGAGAGCAGCTTTTATTTCCAGGCGACTGAACACGCTACGCTACTGACATCTGCATGGAGTTTCTGTCTCGGCGCTGCAACGCAAGCAGTCGGCCTCGACTTCAAACGGCGCTTTTATACATGATGGTGCGCCGTCATCACAGCGCCAGTGTTCTCCATGCACAGAAGGCCCTTTTTCCACTGTCATGGTGTTTTCTGCGGCTCGCGGAGCAGAGCCAGCATCGTGTTCATTCAATTCTTCTCTAAAAGGGAACAAAATTCACATTTAAAACTTCCATTTGGGTTTCATCTGCTTCTAAAACAGCAAAAGACCGTAAAGAAAATCACCCAGCTGGTTTTTGGCAACAGCTTAAATGTTTTTTCTTTTTTTTTGGTTTCTGGAAAACGAGCTGCGTCAGAAACCTCCAGAATGTTGTCACAAATCCCGTTACCTGGCAACCCGAGTGAAACTCAGCCCGTCACCTAGCAACCCCAGTGAAACTCAGCCCGTCACCTAGCAACCCCAGTGAAACTCAGCCCGTCACCTAGCAACCCAAACTAAGTTGCAGGACAGGTGGTCGGCTGATTTTAATGTAAGATGGAGTTTTAGGGCAATGCTGAGAAAGAATGAGACATAAGGAAATAAAATGACAAGAATAAAGTCATAATATTGTAACTATTGTAACATACAAAAGTAAAGTTCTTATAATGTGAGAAAGAAGTTGAAGTGACATGATATTGGACTTTAGGACACACAACTCTGAGCTAATTCATCCAAATTTTTTTCTACACTCATTTATAGATTATTTCTATGAATTATTTGCATGTTCATTTATTTATATTTAGTCATGTTGAACCATCTTGTCACTCTTAGGTGTACATATATTTTTATAAAGTTTGTCTCATGTGGTTTTATTTGTATCATTGATATTTAATACTTCAGGTGGAATAACTTGTCAATGAATAAACAAGTTCCCCTTGGATCAATAAAGTATATTCTATTCTATAACAGTATGACTATTTCTTAGTCACAAGAACAAAGGCATAACATTATGACTTAATTCCCATGCTATTATCTTGTTTTGTAATACTTTGACTTTATTCTGATAATATTATGAGTTTATTCTCATATTGACTTTAACAATGGCTGCTGTTAAAGACAGTTGTTGTGTTGTTGACTTACCATCCAGAAACCACTTGCTGCATTCTTGTTGGTTGTGCAGGGGGCTCCACTTCTGCTTTTCAAAGATGGACTAATTGTGCATCGGTTTGTTGCAATTTCCAACGCTGAACTGGCCAGCAGCAGCTTAATTGGATTTAAAGTGACAGGACATCTAAAGCTGCACATTCTCAGAGGAGTTAAAGCTGACCAAAATAAAGTCTCATTATCCAAGATGGATTCTGTGCAAAAGATTTAATGAACATATTTTGTGATGCCTGCAGACCCCCCTTAACGTAACGATGATGAAAGCAGACATAAGCAGCTGTAAATGTTAGTAAAATTCACATGTTAAACACTCAAACTCTGCACATGCAAGCGCATACAGGCGTGAATGCGCAACAGTTGGCGTGCGCACGTCCATGCAAACAGGCTCATACAAATTGCATTGAGAAGACATCTGCCATCATGTGACCACAAGGCATTCAGATGCTACTCTCCAATGAATATAAAGTATAAACACTCCTCCAAATTCTCCACCCCTGGCCTCTATTTCATGCTATTATCTTGGCATAATAAACACATTAGCTTCTCCCTACCCAATTCCTGTTTCTAAGATGAATCTTTCCTCACTATATAAAATAATTTGCCAACATTATATGTGACTCTGAATTATTCATGAGGCGTTTCAGAATCGTCTGAGTCCTGGAGGAGGAGGCGGCGCTGACAGACGGCCGGTTTCCAGATGGACTTCTCTCTCTCAGGAAGGAAGGTGAGAGATCTGCAGGAATAGTTTTCATCTAAAAATGATGTACGACCCTATTTACCCAATCTGAGAATCGCTTACTCACTCACATGAGAGCTGTTGCAATAAAGACACAGTAGTATCTGTTGGATTTGTTCTAATTCAAGCAAAACGACTTTTATTGTCAAAAATGTAGCAGCTAAACTTTCTATTTTTATGTCAAACTTTTCTATCACTGTTGAGTTTCCCCAACAATACAAACATTACATTCCTTGTTTGAAATTATATTCAGATAAAATTCCACTCAAGTCTTTGTAAACCGTCTATTGGTCCCAGAATAACATGTCCAGAAAACTGGACATGTAAAAGTATTTAAACCTCTTAATGTTTGATTGACCAGATTCTTCTGGTGATTTCTTTTGCTGCTCTAAGCACCCTTAAAGGTAAGTCGTATAGGCGTAAATCTGCTATGAATTCTGGGACGTTTTATTCATTTAAGTTGGAGACCTGGGCAAAAATCAGCCAGTAAAAAAGTGTTTAGTTTTGGCGTAACAGCAGAGTTATTACCTACATTTACCATCTAAAAATGCATCACAGAAACAGTTTTTGGAATATAAACAACAGATATATAACTCTTGCCGTATAAATCAACAATCTGAATTGAGCTATTGGAGTGTTTTGTTTCTAAACTGACAGAAAATCTCACAAGTTGCGTTTCTTGGAGCGTAGATCTGATTTTTTCCGAAGCGTTATTCAGTCCCAGTCAGTATGAAGCGTCATTATTGTTCTCACAGCTGGTGTGAATGTCGCATCTCAGATGGTTTCAGTGTTTTTCTGCTTTTACCTAAAGCGGGGGAATGAACAATGAGTCTTTGTCGCTTCCTACAGCAACGCAACCAAGATGTGTTGTAAGTTAGAGGCAAACTGCCGTGGTTATAAACGGTATAAACAGCTGGGAGGTTTGTGTCCACACCTGACATCGGACACATCTGGAAACGCATTCAGAAACACCGTCTTCTTCAAATATTTTACCAAGACGGAGGCGTTTCTTTTCCGTGTGCGGTCTTCAAGTTAAACGTTGATTATTAGAGATTTTCCAGATCTTGAGAGATCAATTTGTTTACAGTAGTTTGGTGGCAAAAACTTTGAAAACACTTTAAAACACTGTGATTCTGCTATTTACTGTATCCTACACCAAATTATAAGTTCATTTTATTTGTGTTTTAGAAGCTAAAATGTTTGATGCAAAAATCTGATCCTTATAACAGAATTAGAGTGATGCTAATAAAATATAAAAAATACAAGAATAAAATCATAAAAAAAGTTAAGATATTGCGAGAATGACGTCAAAATGTTTCAAATATATTCTGGCAATTTTATGACTTTATTCTCA